>BDIU01000360.1:162522-232135 GCA_002118135.1 Trebouxia sp. TZW2008
CAAACAAACACAACCTGTGTTTATCTGCAGCTTGCCTTCATAACTGCAAACTGCACCTTACTTTGTCTTGCACACAAGTGTCACATGCTTATTGCATGTGATTCTGCCAGCGGTCTCCTGTGATTTATCTACACAGGTACCGTGTGCAGGTGTTGGACAATCTGACTTAAATTTTGATATATGCTTCTATGAAACTGTGTGACAGTCGAGCGGTTCTAGCTGGTCAACGGTTTATGAAGTCATTCTGAGTGCCCCTTTGCATTGCGTTTGAAAAAAGGTGTCAGTCAACTGAGGGATCTTGAATCAACCAATAAATACTATTCATTTATGATAGGCACTGGATTAACGCAAGGCTATGCTTGAAATAAACAAGTGAGCTTGTTGTCTGTGTCTTGAAGAAAAAGAGCTTATCAAAAAAATTCAAGAGCATATCACAACAGCATCGTCTGCAGCTATGTTCCTTAGTTGCAGACATACGCCTTGTTGATTGATGCCCATGAGCTGAGTCCTATGCTACTGCTCTGTAAAAAGTAAGGAAGGAAGCGTATAATATAGTCATACCAAAAAAGCATAGGTGACTTGGCAAGCAATACTGCTACAGTGAGAAATAGGGTATGTCGTAGTGAACATAGAACAGTCTGATCCAGCAGGGCTATCTACACAGAGATTGCAAACGGTCACCACCAGCAAAACCCTGTGAATAGAGATCAATGTGTGACAAACCAGAAAAACTTCATGGTCAGGACGCCTGCCACGTGTCAACTGCATCACACCATAATGCTTGCATTCCCTCACTCCAAAACCAGAAACAGAGAAAACGAATTTATGCACTATGACTGAGCCTTGGAGCCACTGCCACAGTATTTTTGCGCAGAAGATGTGCCAAAAGCAGTCTTGTCAGAGAAAGCAGAACTAAATACACTAAAGCGCCCACAATATTGATCACCATGATTTTATTGCGGAAGAAGAAAGGCATGGCAGCAAATCTCCACTGGCTGAAAATGTGCTGGGGTCCCACCCACACAGTCAGCATGATGAAAAAACAGCACATGCCTTGTAACATTATCTCTGACCGGTTCCACTTGGTGTGCAGCTTGCAGTCCGCAGCAAAGCTGAAAGCTGGGGTCATGACTTGGCAGCATGCCACTAGCCAGAAGGTAGTTGTCACAGGGTTCTGCAAGAAAGTGACCACTATGTCAGTAACGCACAATAGTCAGCACTATGTCAGAAGGCGAAGCTGGAAAGCTGGCGTGATCACTTCGCAGCATGCCACTAGCCAGAAAATACTTGGCACCGGACTCTGCAATGAAAGGAAGGCACTCAGTGAAGCGGGCACAACAGTCAGCACTGCATCAGAAGGCAAAGCTGAAAGCTGGCATTATCACTTGGCAGAATGCCACTAGCCAGAAAGTACTTGTCACCGGATTCTGCAAACAAAAGGAAGCACTAAGTCAGGCAGGCACAATAGTCAGCACTGTATCAGAAGTCGAAGCTGAAAGCTGGAGTCATCTCTTGGCAACATGCCATTAGCCAGAAAGTTGTTGTCACATGGTCCTGCACGCAAGTCATCCTCAAGTCAGGCAGGGCTGAGGCTTAGCACTGCATCAGAAGGCAAAGCTGAAAGCTGTGGTCATGATGTGGCAGCATGCTATCAGCCAGAAGGTTGTTGTCACAGGATTCTCCACACACATCATTGTTACATCAGGATCCGGACGCACACACGTGTCAGCAACAAACTGCAAGACACACATGTCAGCGCTATATCAGGACTTGTATATATGCTTGGTCACTGACTACCTCACTGTCATTACGCTAGAGCATCAGCACAGGCAAGCCACAGAGGTGCAGATCTCATGCAAGCACCCAAGCTCATGCTGCATGCACAATACTTAGCCTATGCAACATCAGACGCATTGTGCTCAATCCTCTGGATGCCCGTTGCAAGCTATGTTGCTGCCACAGCATTGTGTGCTGTTCCAATACGCACCAGCAGCGTGACTAGCACTCACCTCATCTTGTTGCCCTGTGCCGCCCATGAACCAGTCTTGAGTGTTCAGCACCCTTGCACACCAAAACACAATCACGCATGCCAGCACGCAGTGCTCAGTCACCAGCACAAAGCTGGTCTTGTTGCACAGCTTACGCAAAGGCCTGATTGGCTGCAGGGTGTCAGCTGCTGGCCGTAGTGCTGCTACAATGCCTAAGCTGATGGCAAGGAAATCCAAAGTGTTGATCTGCACGTCAGCAATGCCAAATGTCAGTGTCTTGAATTGTACAGGTCAGCAATGCACAGATTAACAGCAGGGAAATCGAGGATGTCGGTCTTGTTGCACAACTCATGCGGAGGCCCGATTGGCTGAAGGGTGTTGGCTGCTGGCCGTAGGGCTGCAACTATGCCTAAGCTGATGGCAAGGAGCCTGAGGTTCATTCATTTGCAGGCCAGCAATGGCAAAGCTGGTTACAAGGAAATCCAGGATGTTGGTCTGCAGGTCAATATTGCCCAAGCTGATAGCAAGAAAGTCAAGGATGCTAATGTGTAAAACTTTGCTGCCCAAAGAAGGCTTCATCAGATTGAGGGAAGTGGCCATTACTCATAAACAGAGCTAGGTCCTCAGTCACGCACAGAGACCAGTCCATGTCATTCATGCTTCTATGCAGCAACCACAGGCGTCTCTGCCATGCAAACATACAGTTCAGACGGTGCTTGTCATCAGATGCACATGTTTGAGGAAGCGGCAAGGTATAACTAAATCATTAATGTGCATCATAGCATAATATAGGGCTCAAACCTGTGTGAGTGAGAAGACAGAGCCATCCAAGTAGAAAGCTGTGTTACAACACAGGCTCAACAGCAGCTGATACATCACCATGTACTGCAGCCACAAAACACAAATCCGCTTACATGGTTCAGCCACACAGTCAGCAACAACAGGGTGGTCATCTGCAGTTTACAATGCATTTTGATACATGACCATGCACTGCAGCCACACAAGCAACTTTTTGCTGGCAGAGAAAGAAATGTGACACACTTGAGCTACATGGTTGCAGATCAGAAATGTGTTCAGCTGCAATGCAATGCATGCCTTGACGTCAGCGTGCTGCAACAGAAGCAGCTGATGCTGCAAGCCGCTTAAAGGTTTCAGAGCTGCAATGCAACAGCCCCAAGCAGAGGTGGCCCAGGCATTTACAACATAGCAGCATGCAGACAGCAGCAAGCAAGGCATACGTGCAAACTGATGCTTACATTCTCACAGGAAGAGCTTGGCTATCAATAGGCAAGATCAGACCAGTAGATGACAGTGTTGAGCAGTCAGTCAACTGTTGTGCATGCTAGCACACAGCAGTGGACAGCATCAGCAATAACAGTAAAAGGATGACAACAGCGTGAAGTCAGTTGGCTGGCTGCACCTTGGCAGCACTCAGCTTGACTACTTGACCGCCTCTGGCCCGCCTGATGAGAGTGCAAGTCCCTGCACATATCGGCTTGCTCAATCAAAGCAGACTTTTGACTGTGCTCATGACTGATACGCAGGCAGCTTGCAGCTCCAATAACGCAAATCCAGGACTGCCTGATGCCGTACTGGCTGATGCATAAGCAGACCAGAAGCTTTTTTGCGCATCTGTCGACAGGACTAATGCCATGCATGGCTATGCCTGATTACAATCAAGCATTTTCCTTGCCTGCTGTGAGGAAGGTGACAAATCAGTTTACTGCTCTGAACAAGGTAAGAATTCCATTGTTGAGACTACATGGTCCATCAGTAAGACTACAGTGTTTTGACGCCGTATTGACAGTTGACATAGTGGCATTCTCCATTCAACAACAATCAAAGTGGGAACCAAGCACTGTATTCTGGCTGTAATGGTATTTCTGAGCATTCCCAAAACAATGTGTTGACAACTTTGTTGACAAATGCAGTCCTACATCCAGAAATCACAGTATGTGGGGTCATGCACTGGATTGAGATGGCACACCCACCTGCAATGGAGCAGCGCTTAGTGGTGACTGTGGAGGCTGCTGAAGCATCACTGGACGCTATGGCCATGCCCACATCAGCCGCTGCTATTGCTGCCAAATCGTTGATGCCATCACCACAGTACATGCAGGTCTTGTTCAGACCCTGCACAGCATTGAACTGCGCCTAAAGCAATCACACATTGATCTCGAAGTCATCACAGATTGGTCTCCAGGCAGTTGTTGAATGTGGTGGTCATGCCCGCGTCAGCCGCCGCTATTGCTGCCAGATCATTGACCATCACCACAGTACATGCAGGTCTTGTTTAGACCCTGCACAGCACCAGACTGCTGTCACTGCGTCACATGCCATCATCAACCAGATGCTGCACAGCATCAGGCTGGTCTCAAAGCATTCACTAGATGTAATTGCCATGCCTACATCAGCTGCCGCTATTACTGCCCAGTTATTGATGCCGCCATCGCATTACATGCAGATCTTGGTCACACCCTGCGGAACATCAAACCGCTGTCACCACCGAACAGACGGGTCTCATTTAGACGCTGCACAGCATCAGATTAGTCTCAAAGCAATCACCGGACGCAATAGCCGTGACCACATCAGCTGCTGCGATTGCCGCCAAATCATTGATGCCATCACCGCAGTACATGCAGGTCTTGTTCAGACCCTGCACAGCATCAAACTGCTGTCATCACAGAACAGGCAGCTCTTGTTTAGACCCTGCACAGCATCAGGTTGCAATGGATTGATCTCAAAGCAATCACCGGACGCAATACCCGTGACCACATCAGCTGCTGCTGTTGCTGCCTAGTCATTGCTGCCGTCACCACAAGACATGCAGGTGTTCTTTTAGAGCCTGCGCAGCATCAAACTACTGTCACCACAGAACAGGCAGGTCTCATTCAGATGCTGCACAGCATCAGCTTTATCTCAAGACAGACACCAGACGCGCAGTGACGGCAGGTCTAAGACCCTGCACAGCATTGAGTTGCTCTTCAGACACTCTACCAAGCAAGCACTACTGACAATCACAAGACCACCGGCCCTGACGAGTCAAGAAGATGTACTGACTGGTATGTGATGCTGCTGCCCATCGAAGACTTGATGCAGCCCCTTGTTGCTCAACAACTCCATGACTGAACTTGCAGGGATGCGCATGTACAATGTCAAGAAAGACAAGTCAAATTTGCGACTGGTCTGTGCCGCTGCTGTCCTTAAAGACCTGGTGCAGCCCCTTGGTGATCAACAGCTCCATGACCTGCCCCTTCTGACGAGACTGCACGTGTGCATTTTACAAGCACCCACGACAAAAACCTTCAAAACCGCACATGTGCAGTGTAGAAGCACCAGGAGCAAGTCAAGAGAGCATACTGACTGGTGTATGGGGCTGTTGCCCTCCAAGCAATTGGTGCAGCCCCTTGGTGTTCAGCAAACTGACAAGTCTCTCGTATTGACTGCAGAAGGCTGATAAGCAAAGCAGAAGCACCAAGAGACAGATGGAGGGTGTGTTCTGACAGGTATGAGGCGCTGTTGCCCCTCAAACATTTGGTGCAGCCTCTTGATATATCTTCATGACTTGCCCTTTCTGATGGGACTGCATTTAAGCAACATGCAAGGATCATGTGATATACACTCAACAAATGAAGACTGTGTACTGACCGGCACATGGCGCTGTTGTCCTTCAAAGACTTGGTGTAGTACCTTTGTGCTCAACAGCTCCATGACTTGCCCTTTGTGCTGGGACTGCATCTAACTAGCAAGCCAGGAACATGTGATATACACTCAACGAATGAAGGCTGTGTACTGACCGGCACATGGCGCTGTTGTCCTTCAAAGACTTGGTGTAGTACCTTTGTACTTAACAGCTCCATGACTTGCCCTTTCTGATGGGACTGCATTCAAGCAACATGCAAGGAACATGTGATATACACTCAACGAATGAAGGCTGTGTACTGACCGGCACATGGCGCTGTTGCCCTTCAAAGACTTGGTGTAGTCCCTTTGTGCTCAACAGCTCCATGACTTGCCCTTTGTGATGGGACTGCATCTAACTAGCAAGCCAGGAACATGTGATATACACTCAACGAATGAAGGCTGTGTACTGACCGGTATGTGGCGCTGGCGCCCTTCAATGACTTGGTGCAGCCCCTTGGTGCTCAGCAGCTCCATGACTTGCCCTTTCTGATGGGACTGCATCCTAGCAAACACCGCCACGTTTTGCATCACGGACTCCAGCACGGACAGATCTTGCTGCTGCAGCAGATGACTAAAGGCCTGCCCTGTCACACAGCACTGCACCTTCCCCTCAGCAAGGGCTGTCAGCCCCATTTGGCCCTCACATGGGCCAGAACTGCCCTCAAAGGTCAGCCTCAAGCCCCTGCTGAGGTGCTGGGGATGCCCTGACTGTATTTGGAGATGTCCTGAAGCTGCCTCTGAGGAGGGTCCAGCCTCAAGGGCTGTTCCAGAAAGCCCTAGCTGGTGCTGACTTGAGCCTAGGGCCCTATCAGAATGCCCTGATGCTGTCTGTGACCACTGCACATCTGTAGGTGCCCTTTGTGAATGCCCTGAGTGCCTCTGATGCAGTATCAGTGGCGCTTGAGGACCGTCTTGAGCCTGCTGTGCATGCTGTGCCTGCTGTGCATGGCTATACGGGAGTATCATTGACCCTTGAGTGTTGCCTGAGAAGGACTGCTGGAAATGCCCCGACTGGATCTGAGGGAGCTGGGGATGCCAAGAAAGCTGCTGGGCATGCCCTGAAATGCGCTGGGGATGCCCTGGAGGCTGCTCGGGATGCCTTGCTGAAATCTCTGAGGGCAAAACTGAGCTGCCCTGGTAGTGAAGGCTTTGCAAATGCTGCCCTGATTGACCAGAATCCTGATGCTGCCTTGCAGTGTAGCCTTGCGCCTGAACTGACTGAGTCCCAATGGACTGGCTGTTTGGCCTTGCAAGGGAATGATCTTGAGCATCTGGATGGTGATCCTGATCACCTGAATGATGATCTTGATCATCTTTGGGCTGTGGTCTTGAGCTGGACTCAACACTGAGTCGCCTCTGGCTTTTGCCTGACAGCGCTGATTGCATATCACCAAACTTGACTGGCTTTTGGGTCATGACTTGGGCTGATGATGACTCAGGCACACGCTCAGACAGACTAGCAGGACCAAACTCTGACTCGGCTTGGATGATGACGACTGTACTGGTGGGACCTAGCATGCCCACCTGCCTGGCTGCTGCTATGGCAGTGTAGTGGTAATCACCCGTCACCATCATTGTCCTCATTGCACCCCTGTATCAAACACAGTGACCATGATCAAGTCATCAATCATTCATGACACATCAACTTGAGTACTCACCAGTGGTCATCATTACTTTCATCGCACCCCTGCATCAATGTAGTCACGACATTCATTTCATCAAGCGCTAGTGACCTGTCAAGCTGGGTAGTCACCAGTGACCATCATTATCCTCATGGCACCCCTGCATCAAACACACGTTCAGACAATTAGCAGGGCCAAAATGTGACTCAGCTTGCATGATGACAACTTTACTGCTCGGCCCTAGCATACCCACCTGCCTGGCGGTTGCTATGGCGGTATTGGTAGTCACCAGTGACCATCATTGTTCTCATCGCACCCCTGCATCAGGCACGCCCTCAAAGGATTAGCAGGCCTCAATTTGTAATGGGTTTGAATGATGACAACATACAAACGTCCAGCCCTAGCATGCCCACCTACCTAGACACTGCTATGGCAGTGTGATGGTAGTGACCAGTGACCATCATTGTTCTCATTACAGCCCTGCTATACACAAGGTAGCCACGATCAAGTTATCAGTCCTTCAAGACTAGGTGTTGGAGGTCTGAATTCTCCACAGTTGGCACTCACCTGGCTTGACGGCCCACACCCTCTGAGGCCATAATTATTGACCAAAGCTACTGAGTTGCCACAGCTACTGGTGAACAAAGCAGTTGAAAGACTGCATGCATGAGGTGTGACATTGGCCTCTTGCTTTGTTAAGCACACCAATCAAGCTGAAAAGGGTTTGTAGACATACGCACATGCTTGTGCATCTGCCGCAGCAGCAAAACGTTCCTTAAAGCATGCTAACTTGCCCTTCTTTGGTCCAGACCAGCTTACTCGTTCTGGAGATGCTCAATTGTGGCTTTGGAGTCAGGTCTCAGCTGATTGCTCATCACAGCAAAGCCCAGCAGATCCAAGCCACCTGTGTGCTGCTCCAAGTCTTGCAGTGACATTGCTGCCAAATCTAGCCTGGCCACGTCATGCAGCCTTCCACATGCTAGGCTCAAGAGGCGGTAGCTCTGACTTGCATAGCTGTCCACCACCTATGCAATCAGAGAACACTCAGCACTTGATGTTGGGCAGACAAAGACACACCTATGTACAGCATTTCACAAGCCAAGCTCAAAAGACGGTAGCGTTGAGCTGAACAGCTGTTGACTGCCTATGCAGGTCAAACCACACTCAGCAGTTGATGTTGGGCAGATGAAGACTCAGCTATATTGCAGCACTTCACATGCCACGATCAAAGGAAGGTGGCGTGGAGATGCACAGCTGTTTATGGTCAGTGCAGGTCAAAGCGTATTGTAGATTTGATGCCAGGCAGATAGAAAGGCAAGGCAAGGCAAGGCAAGGCAAGGCAAGGCAGGGCAGGGCAGGGCAGGGCAAGGCAGGGCAGGGCAGGGCAGGGCAGGGCAGGGCAAGGCAAAGCAAGGCAAGGCAATGATTGCAAAGAGAACACAAAGGGGAGCCTGTAGGAAGCAGACCTTCATGTAGTCATCAGGCAGGGCATTAGGGCTGATCAGACAACTGATTGCTCCTGGCCCTCCCTTCACAAACAGCAGGCCTGAGCCGTCTTGAGATCCTGTCTCTATTGCCACAACAGCAGACCTATATATACAGAAGCATTTAAACAAGCTGCATGTTGATCCTGTGACACATAGTCAATGAACTCAATCAAGCAGTTGATCAATGGATTAATCAGGCGCTTGATTGCCTGTAAATCTCTCAAATAGCAGACCTGAGCCGTCCTGACACCCTGTCTCTACTGCCACAACAGCAGACCTACATAAGCAGAAGCATTTCAACACAAGTCACCACACATACAGAAACATGTCAGCACAGACGCTTAGCAACTCCAGAGTACACACCGTTCTCACTGCAATAAACTCAGACGCACACATCTAGGAGCATGTCAAGACAAATGCTGTTCACAGTGATCTAAGTGAGCAGATTAGCTTCACATCTTTCTCTATGCAGGCTAACACATGCTGGCTGCCTGTATGTTGATGCTACTGGGTGCTGTTGACACACTCTCCAGATGCATTGACATGTGACATGCTACTGGTTGTTTGAGTAGCACTTCAGCCGTAGGAGAGTTGCGCACCTGAGCAAGGCCGAGTCAAACTCGAAGCGCCTCACTATCCGCAATTTGCAGATCTTGTAAGAGTGTCTGCTGCTGCGCACTGGCAGTGTGACCAGATCTCTTTCCTACACAGGCAATTACACAACGTGGTCAATCCAAGTCAAGTCAAGTCAAGTCAAGTCAAGTCAAGCAAAAAGCCCCACAAATCAAAGCTTGTTAGGGTGTGCATTGCACTACAACAACAGCAATGTGTTAGTTGCACAAGAGAAGATGTGTCAGGGCGTAACATGCTGCTTGTCCAGTGCACCAAACACCAGAAAGAAAATTGTGCATATCCTGAGTCCTAAGCATCCACATACCAAGCTAGTGGTGACGTTCTACAGGACCAAACGCTGCCATCTGCACAATCATATGGAGGCATGAGCTGTGCCAGAAAATGTGCCTCCACTGCTTGGTATACTTGCATCTCTGCTGCATCCCCAACCACCTTGCTCTTGCTCACTCTGGTTAAAGCATTGCAGACAGCTGCAGCCTGTTTGAGCCTGTTTGGCTTTGTACAGCTGAGACTTGACAGTAAAAAGCAATGCATGACAAGGCAGGATCCTTACAACAAAGTGTGCCTCTACTGCTTGGTATATCTGCATCTCTGCTGCATCCCCAACCACCTTGCTCTTGCTCACTCTGGTCAAAGCATTACAGACAGCAGCCGCCTGTTTGAGCCTGTTAGGCCATCTTCGTGCGTGATTTTGCAGCTGTGCAAAGGCACCGTCCACGAATGGGACCAGCCCATGCAAGTCAGGCTGCAAGCACTGAGCACTTGTTGAGAAACAAGAATCAGGCTACAGCACACACAGATGTCGCACGCGAGTAAGGTCCTCAAGTTGATGTACGATCAAGTTGAAGCATTGCAGACGGCCACCGCCTTGCATGGCTTGATAGCTGTGCAAAGGCGCCATCCACAAATGGCACCAGCTCATGCAATACAGGCTGCAAGCACACAACGTAGGCTGCAAAAGCAAAGTTTTTTGCGAGACCCTACGCAAAGCGTGCATGCTCAAAATGTGCATTGCGTCATGCATCTTCATGTACTGTGCAAGCAGAAGCGTTCAAATGCGAAGCAGCAATGGACCAGAAGTCTGCAGACAACAACCAGCAAAGGGAATGTGCAAGTCAGGGCGACACTTAGGATATGCTGGAGCAGCACAGCAGATACATTCAAGAAGACTAGGGAGATCATGCTACAACAAGACTGGTCAAGGTAAGGAAGTAAAAGAAGAACAGAGCCACACCATGTTGCCAGTCAGCGTCCCAGTCTTGTCAAAGCACACGACCTCCACAGTGGCAATAGTTTTCAACTTCTCAGGAACCAGCACATGAATGTGCTGAGCCCTGAGCTGAACCACAGCATACCCCACTGCAAAGACTACGACTGTAGGCGCAGCTGTTGGGCATGCTGCGATGAAAACGCCAAGCGCGTGGTTGAGGGTTTGCTGTGGCGATTCTGAGTGCTGGCGGGCGCTGACCATGTATGGGATGAAGAAGAAGAGCTGCAGGACCAGGGCAAAGAAGCAGAACTTGAACAGGTCCTGCAGCAGAATGTGACAATCTTTAGAACACGGCAAAGACTACCACTGTAGGCACTGCAATTGTTGGAAACGCTGCTACAAACACGCCAAGTACGTGCTTGAGGGTTTGTTGTGGCGGCTTTGAGTGACGGTGGGCACTGACCATGTATAGGATGAAGAAGAAGAGCTGAAAGATCAGGGCAAAGAAGCAGAACTTGAACAGATCCTGCAGCAGAAGGCAAGACTCGTATGTACACTGCCAAAATTGTCACTGTAGATGTAGCAGCTGAGACAGCTGAAATGAAAATGCCCAGCATGTGGTTCAATGTCTGCAGTGTTGGCAGCAAATTTTGTTGCATGAGCACTGCGATGCACCATCCAAAAGTTGACCTTGTCATTGATAAGCATTGATGAAGCTTTGCTGCTTGCATGCAACCTTGAATGTGGCGCTATTGAGCAAACGACAGCAATGTAGTGAGCACAATTTACATGGCATGTGGGCATGCCTATGGAGAAGGCTCAGGAAACTGTTAGCCTTTTGCCAGCTACAATGATTGAAATGTATACAGTATCTGAGCACATTCCTTGACATTTCGTGACTTCTGAGCTGTGAGTAGGGCTGTATCTGCAGCATTCCTGGCATCAGGAATGGTACGATCAGACAGTGTCAGGTAGAGAAGAAGCAGCACACCTTCATGCACAGGTCAATGCAAGGTTCAACCTCCGTCCAGAGGCTGTGCAATGCAACACTGTGTCATGAATGTGCGGCAGCAGAAGGTTCTGAATACTGTCAGCCAAACAATGTTTGAAGCCCAATTAGATGAAGAGGCAATTCATGAAGGGGTCTATGCGGTGGCGAGTCATCTGCATGGGACTCATGACCTGCCTCAGCAGACTTGCACAAACACTGTGCTGCCAGTCAACACCAGATAGAAAGAGGCTGAAGACATTTGCAACGACCATGGAGTCAGGAAACAACAGACAACGGAGATAGATCTTAGGCAGCTGGAGGAGAAGCAGCAGACCTTCATGAAGGGGTCTACGCGATGGCGAGCCATCTGCATGGGACTCATGACTTGTCTCAGCAGGCGCCCCATGGTGGTCCTCAGACCTGTCCTTGCCACCATGACCAGCACTTCTTCTTCCGGGTCTTCTTCACTCCACACCTGCAGTACAGTCAAGCACCACTCTTATAACAGTCCACAGATACGCTGTTTGTGCTGAAGTGCTTTGGGACTCCCTACAGCGAACAGCTGCAGTGAATAACATGCAGCAAACGCATGTGTAAGCTCATGTGCGTCACACATGCACAGGGACACCACCTTGAGAAGAGGGTCTGCGGCCCATGTGCGAAGTGATACACATGCTAAGGGCTGTTGTCACTGTTGTAGCCGTTGCTACAGTGAGGTTTGCCTCACCTGTTGTACAAAAGTGCCTGCATGAATGGTACAGGCGTGGTGGGTATCAGGGTGGTACTGCCCAGCCCTGCCTCTGGTTGGGCCAACGCAGGATTTGCGCACTTGGGCTGCCTGCATTGCAGCACTCAGGGTGGTTCATGTTTTTGTTCAATAGTCTGAGGTTAATCAAATATGCAAGTAGCATTGCATGTAACAATTTTTCACATGGTCAGGGAGGAACTGCCCATCTCTGCCTCTGGTAGGCCCATAGCAGGACTTGCGCACTTGAGTAGCCTGCACTATAGCATCAAACATGACTCACAGTAGAAGCAACCATGTGTCATTTAACATCATGAGCTGTGATTTGCCGCTGAATCAAAGGGTGCATCATGGCATATCCATAGCATCATACACAGCTGAATGCATCTGCCCAACAACTTGAGAACACCATGATGCAAGGCAAACAATCAAAAGAGGTCACTACATGATGATGCAAGACAGCGCGACTGAAGCATGGGCCTGACCTCGCCTGATAGCACTGACTCTTCCAGGAGACAGCAGCCCCTCAACAGCACCATGTCACAGGTAGCTCTCCCTTGCACCAGCACAATCACGTCACCTGGCACCAACCGATGGGATGACACTGCCCTACGGTGTGCACAGTTTGCTTGTCAGCAGACAGTGACTAGCATTGTTGTTTCAGACTTGATAGGCATGAAAGCTCATTCATTCATTCATTCATTCATTCATTCATTCATTCATTCATTCATTCATTAATTATAAACGTGGGCTAGGCAGGCTCAGCAGGCCCAACTAGGTGCGTACAGATGCAATCAACTGTCTCCAAGAAGCTTATTGAATGGTACCATACAGCTGTGTGTCTTTCGTGGCGCCAATTTTGCTGCAAGATGTGGTGTGACAGCAGGGATGCAGCTGTCGCCATGAGACACCATGATCTATTTTGTGACAAGTGCTTTCAGGCCGCAGTCCGCAATGACATATAAAGGCAAACAAATGCAAGAGGATCAGCACTGCCACTCAAGCAAATGTAATGGGACATGCAGACAGCCATCTGCGAAGGCAGGAGTGCCGATAAGCCAGGTTGACCACAGTGAAGATTAGAACACAACAAAATACGCCCCATGCTACATGCAAACAGTCACCTCTGAAGCCCTGGCATGTAGATCGACCAGCACGTCTGCAACTAGACTCAGAAGGAAACAAAGCAGAGAGCTGACATGCAGAAAGCCACCTCCAAGGAGCTGACAGTCTAGAAATGCAGCACTGCCACAGCTAGCACCAAGATGCCATGGAACAAAGGGCTGAGGAACAGACAGTCTCCCTAAAGACCTTGCAGTGTCTGTTAACATTTGAACTGCAGAGACAACAAAACCAAGGGCTGACCTGACTACGCCGCCTTGCACAATGGGTATCAAGTGACGCTGTGACACTGCTGTGTAAAGCTCCAATCGCTTCTTGTAGAGTTCATAGTTCCCGCTCAAGACTGCGCCAGCTGATATAGAATACAGGATGATGGCATAGATGTACCGTAGCTTGTAACAGAGGCACCCCAATTCTATGAACTGCATAAAAGCATCCACCATGTACACACGGAAGTCCAAGTGTTAGGTGTGGCTATTTGGGTTCCGTGCTCTTTGAATTGAACTTGTTGCTCATATGCCAGCAGTCAAGCATTGTGATTCTTTCAACTTGCTCAGAGTACAGGACGATGGCGTAGAGTTACTGCAGCTTGTTACAGAGGTATCCCTACTGTATGTGCTGCATAACGATATCATCCGTTTGCATCCGCCAGCTGCTAGGGATGCGTGGTCTAAGGACACATGTGCATGTTGATTGTGTGACAATGTGATGGGCATGTGTAACAACAAATGACTTTTGAGTGATAAGCTGACCAAGCATGATGCACTGTTGATTGTACCTCAGCAGTCCGTGCAGTCATTAACATCAAGTCCTGACCCACATGTGCAAATGCCCACTATACAGGTCACTTACGACCTGGACACAATTTTACCAGTGATGTGCAGCCTATTGTCAGCAGACCTTGACACATAGACCTTTGGTTGAGGATATTGTACCTGGACCACATACATAGGACCGCTCAGCGCAGTCAGAACCATCTTCAAATAGCTTGGACGCCCAACAAACATATCATTGTAGCCATACAGCTGCGCCCTGTCCCTTCTGCTCCAATCAGATGCTAAGTTGAACCTGTCCCAACTTGCTCCTGCATCATAACAGCGAATGCTCAGCTACTGCAACGCTTCATGTACAGAAGAGATACAAACATAGAGTATTGTGTGCTTGTCAGGCCTAACAAACATGTCATTAGATCCAGACAGCTGTGCCCTGTCCCTTCTACTCCAATCAGGTGCTGAATTGAACCTGTCCCAAGTTGCTGCTGCATCACTACAGCATCTGCTCAGGTGATGCAATGATTCACGTACAGAGTGTCTTCTGCATATCATGGCACTTCAGGGTCACAAGTCTTGACAGACTACATTGCAGCGCTTCCCTATAACATTGTGATTCCCTAGGTGCTTGACATGCAGGAAAGTCACATGGATGCATTTGACATACATGTCTCGCTCAGGTCCAGTGCACCATACAGTGCTATCACATATCCAGGTTAGTTTGCGAGTCTACAGTACAGTTGCAGTCTGCAATCACAGTCAAGCTAGTCTGACATTGCATGATGCACCTCAACTTTATGTTATGCATGCATCTTCAAGACAGTCATTGAATTGGAAGACACAAGCCAAACCTGCGCTGATCTGCTGCAAAGCTTGCAGTGCTGCTCTAAGTTGCTATGGCAGGTTGCATGGCTTGTCAGCATCAGACATAAAGGCTCAACATGTTCATTACAAGACATAAGCCCAAAGCCAACCTGTGCTAATCTGCTGCAAAGCCTGCAGTGCTGCCCTGATTTGCTATGGCAGGTTGCGTGGCATGTCAGCAACAGGAAGAAAGGTCAAGCATGTTACTGCAAAATGCAAGCCCACCGGTGCTGATCTGCTGCAATGCTTGCAGTGCTGCTCTGATTTGCTGTGGCAAGTTGCTGGGCATGTCAGCAATTGGCAGGAATGTGTCTGCCTGGTTGTCATATAGGTAGGTCACTAGCAGCACCTGCACGCTCCGCTGCATGAGCTGCTTTGGATTCAACCAGGCCCCTCTCTGCACAAGACATGCTCCTATGAACATAGACTGAGTCCCCTTGAAGGCACACGGGAAACTCCAAGAACTCTCTAGAGCACACGACGTCTCACCCCACATGCAATGCACATGATGTGCAACGATTGCTGTTTGATGCAACTTGACAAGATCTGCCCAATGTGAATTATACCATGTACCATGTGCCAATTTCAATGAGTTTGAACAATGTAGGGCTGCTGTGCATTGAATGGCAGAGTTGAGGTCTGATGAGCCAGCATTCAGCTTGCCCAGCCAAGTAAGGCATGCTGTAGCTTGGAAGCAACAGGCAGCATGGAGATTGTCTGATGGATATCTTAGGGCTGCTTCAAAGACATTGACTCACAATCAGCACGTTGTCTGTGCGTCAAATCAACTGCAAATAGAGCTTTGCATGCCTCATGTGCAGAATAAGCAGATGCTTCAGACTGGAGCCAGTGCCTGTGAAGTGACAAGTTGCTCAGCAATACTCTCACCTTTTGTGTGGCATGGAGAGAGCTGGCCGGCAGATGCTCTTGCACCCGCACCAACACGTGCTGCCCGTTGACCAGCTGCACAAGCATGACGCACTAGTGTCAAATGGCTTGCATACCTGACAAATCATAGCAAACAAGACATGCAAATGGCCAGGGCAGGTCTCCTAGAACATTCACTTCATGCTTCCAACATCTTGCTGAGGATTGTAAGCTTCAAACTGCACAAGCTTTGTTTGCAGCAATCAGGGTCCAGCAGGCATGGGGTGCAACATTGAACAAGGGATTAGCAGCTTTGTGCATGAGGCAACATGGCAAGCATGAAAAAGTGACTAATCCGCATCATGCGCCAGTGAATTCACTTCAAATGGTGCAGACCTCTGCACGGACAAAATCTGCCTCGCTCAAAGGGCATGCTTTCAAAGTCCAGCGCCTTAGCTCTGGCCAGATGCGGCACATGGGTGCCCATACTCCTGCAGTAAGTATCACTGCCGCTGTATGTGCTGCTTGCGCCCATCTTGGCACTCTATACCCAGCAAAACCCCTTACAGCCTGGAACAGACTACCATTGATAGGAAACAACGCCAGTGGTCAGGGTCAGCAAAGCATTGAAGTTGCAGCAGTGACAGATTTCTGCAGCTCAGACTGATGAGCGCACCTCTGCTTTGAGGTCAGCTGTGCTTGTGGTAGTAGACTGTGCTTGTGGCATTTTGCACAAAGCTGACTAAGCGTATGTGGCTGAAATGAATTTGTTGGTTGTAGGCAGAGAATGAGCATACTCAGCAGATCAGATCAGTGAACGAGGCATGTGAGCAGGAGCAGGTGTCTGCCAGCCCCTTGAACAGCAAGGCTTGAGTTGGAAGCAGTGTGTCAAGTGAGCTAGGTCTTGACAGGGATGGGTGATCTGTAGCCTTATGGACTGCCCTTAGATACAAAGCTGAGGCAAGATTGGATCCAGTGGCAGCCTTGTTTGCTCTGAGCATCACCAGGGCGCTCACTCTCGTTCACTGGTTGGCAAGCATATGCTGTGCTGCTTGCTGTGGTGTGTTATGAACGCTGTCGGCGGAGCCCCGATCATTCAAGCAGCAAAATGCTGTAAGCGGTGGCCTCGTCCTGTGCGACTCTGACAGGATCGGAACGTTGCGTTCTCGTCCTGCTTGAGCTTAGGGCAAACTTCAAGCAGATCAACGGAGCAGCGACGACCGCCTGTTGTTGCAGCGGCATCCGAGGGTTATACGACGCCAAAGCTTTGCTTGCAACCTAGCCTGTTGTAGAGTGAGAGGTTACAGCTGCGCGTGCTAGGTGCCGATTGCCGCACTTTGCGTAAAATGGCAGGCTACTTCAGGGTTGACTGCATCAATGAGTCAATCCAGGCTGAAATCACAGTCAAGTCTCCATTCAAGGAGCCTTCCAACTTTGATTGTCGATAAATGGCTCTGGCAATGCAGACTGGCATCTCCCAAATTGCGGGCCGGAGTCTCCCAGCGCATTGACATCACCAAAGCAATCATGAATTTGCACGATGTTGGCATGGCATGTTGTGCACGAGGTGTGACCTCTGCAGCAGTATTTGAGGCACGTGCAGTCTGGACTTGACAGTATTGTGAGCGAGGCCTGCATGTTCTTGCATGCTTAAGCTACACCAGTGGGACACAGTTGATGGGTAACATTCTGTTCAAAGTTCAGATCTTGCAGGCGGCATGATGCAGCATGCCTTAATTGAGCTGCAACAGGCAACTTTGATCATGCGTTCACAGGCTTTGTTCTGCAGCTTTTGCAGCGGTCACAGAGCGAGTGTGCACTGACCGCGCCAGCAAGCAATGCTGTCAGCAGACACACACGCACGCACAAAGTACAGCAGACGACCGAGGGTTTCGTGAATCCAGTGCGAAGCCAGCAAGAGTAGGCAGATCACCGCTGAGGACGAGCAGAACAGTGCGCTACTTTGTGAGCGCTGATTTTCGAACAGATCTTTACATCCGCGATCGGCACGTCGATCGAGAAGCTAAGCAACGCGAAGGAGTAAGCAGGCATGTCTGGACCACAAGACACCGGCCCATCAGGCGCACGTTTAGGTTTGGCTGCGTTCTTAAAAATGCAATTGCATACCAGCCATTTTGTTGTATCTTGCTGACACTACACGTCCGATGAGTGTCACACCGCGGCTCGCGTGACCAGCTTGGTTAAGCCGATTGCATTGGTCATGCTGTGGATCTATAGGGCATCGCGACTGCTGTCGTTGCTGTTTACCCAGTCTGCAACAGGCAGTCTTCAGCTTTCTGTTTTGCATGCTTACTTGTGCTGGAGTGTCCCGAACCGGGAGCTTACAGTGGCTTTGTGTGCTGCAGCCTCCTCTGGAACTGGGTATGAAGCAAATCCTCGCCAGGTATGCTCGGGCACGCTGGCGCCGGCTCGCTGTCATCGCCACATTGCTGATGCCGCCGACCACTGCACACGTCACTGCTCGCTGGCGATATTGCGTTGATTGTGGTGGCTGACAGTGCGAGTTGATTGCAGGGATACGGTCAGCAAGCGAACTATGGTTCTTCCGCTGCTGGCCCTGGCATCGACCAAGGCTTAGCTGCTCACGTCCCGGGCGGACAGGGTGTGAACACAGCCGGATCGGAGGTATGCAAGACACTTTATTGTCATTTGGAAACTGCCTCTGTGGCACTTGCCGTGCCTGGCTACTGTATCTTTCAAGAAGCATGTGACATGCAGGGCTTTGGACGTGTTGGTGGGTCTGGCACCAACACAAGTGGATCAGGCACTGGTCAGCGCGGCATTGACCAATCCTTGGGCAGCCACCTGCCTCAAGGCCAAAATGTTGGCAGCTCCAGTGGACAGGTATCAATACCCACCAAGCATATGTTGAGAACTGCAACAGTCCATGCTGCCGTTATGCGGCAATGGGTGCAAGCTCAATATGCGTAGACACCAATTTCTTTCTGGCACCTGCTTGTTGGCAGTAACGTTTGATGCATTGGCAAGTCAAGACTTGGGCCACACATCCTTGCATTTGTGGGGCTGTGTTGTGCATTGTGAGTCTCATCAACGCAATCATTGTGATCACCTTTATCATCTTGAAAATCACTTTCATAGTCAGTATCATCATTGCCACATTTGCCATGTGTGCAGGGCTTTGGGCGTGTGGCTCCACCTTCTGGTGGGCAGCAGGGCTCAGGCTCTTCAGGCATCCCTCCCTCCTTTGACTCAGGCTATGGCAGCCAGTCACAGGGTGGACAGGGAGGTCAGGGCTATGGCAGTCAGCCCCAGAGCGGTCAAGGCTATGGCTCACACCAGCAGGTAATTCTATACAGTTTTCTCTGTTCTCAGCTCAGGGTTAGGCAGTCAGTCACATGGTGGTTAAGGCTGTGGTTCACACCAGCAGGTGATCCTACACACTGTTGTCTAATGTGCAGTTCAGCTCCAATACCATGCGTCAGCTAGTCCTGTTGTATGTGTGTGACAGCTGCTCCAATTGTGTAAGCAATGTTGTGTGAGCGCTAACCCGTCTTTATGGCTTCAAGTGCTGTCAACACGGTGGGTGTGATGTGGCTTCTCATCAGCATAACATTCCAGTGCTGTCTCACACTGCACCAGGAGGATACAGCACGCCCATCACCTTGATGTGACTTTTACTGCATGTCTCTGGTGCAGGGCTCTGGTGTAGTGCGTGTGGGCGGTGCAGAGACAAACCTTGGTGGGTACGGCAGCAGCAAGAGTGGCAGTGGTTCTGGTGGACAGGTCAGTGGCTGATACCTTTCTAGTGGCTGCATGCTGTTGCTGCAAGCTTGCGTTGCAACATGAACAAACTGGATGTTGCAATGCTGGAACTGTTCATGATAATCCGAGTCATGGCTGTGGTAGGTATACTTGCAATAAGGTTTGTAGGGCCTGTTGGCAACATTTGAGAGGATCTTTCAAAAACTCTCAACACTGCAGCTTCTAGAAGAAGATCCCCTGAGATGTTGCTTGACATCAGTTCCTGAATACATAAGCAGGGTGAGGCATACCTGCTACATACCTTGCGTTTGCGCAGGCATAGGTATCGATCAATCAATCAACTAGTTACTGAATGCCTTGCAGCACTGCATTGGCAACCAGCAGAGCAGCATACTGGCATGTGCCAGTTGTACCCTACATTGCACATTTCTGCTCGCAATTTGCTTGCTCGTTAGGCTTGCATAAGCATCAAGAATGCACCAACCAGGTTGACCTCAACAAAGGTAGACCTCTGGCACAGCTACAGAGCTTTTTTGCCAAATGCTGCATGTGAGTGATCAATGCACAGGACAAAAATAAGCAACATGTGAGATATATACACATTTTGCTTCAAAATTGGTTTGGTGCTGTGAGTTACAACTGAAAGTTTGGCCAACTGTGCAGCATGTACCATGTACGAGTACTGCGGTCTAGGCCACAGCCTTGACCTGTACGGTCACCGATTAAACTCAGCAAGCTGTCCCTGTATTTGCACTGATACAGCTCTCACTTGCCCATGTGTTGTATGGGCTGACCCTGACCCGCCATTGTGATATTGCACGGTTGCATGGTCTTGCCTGTGCAGTCGTTGCTGAACTCCCACATCCCATGGCTGCAACTGCAGGGCTATGGCAGCCAGTCAGGACCAAGCAGTGGACCTGACCCCAACTACAATGCTGCCCATGCACTTGCTGACCAAGGCATTGCAGACCAGGCTGCCTATGTGGGATCCAAGACTGTGGGTCACCACAACATCCCACACTATGATGAGGAAGATCCTAAGCTGCCAGCAGCAGTCGGGGCCATGAGGGGGTCTGGGGTGGCCCAGAAGGGGGGTGACTCCAGGGGTGACAACCTCCCTTCCCAGGATCAGGTGACTGCTGCAACTGAAGGCCACCCCACTGGTCAGGTACAAGACCTGATCAGCTGCATGCTGCATTCACTCATGCCTCACAACCCTCACAGTCAAAAGAGTTGGTGGATCATACTGAGCTGATAAGGACATCTGCACAGTGTGCTTTAGGTTTGTTGCGCCCATCTGCTTTTGCCTCGCTCTGCTCCTACTTGAAGTCATCAACAGTAACATTGTCAGTCAATTAGAAGTGTTCGGGCCAAAAGTCAATGCGTATGGTGACTCTGCCAGCCAATGTGACCACTGTGTTGTCATCTGCTCGTAGCAGACTGAGCTGGTCATGCATCCAGGATATTGCCCTGCACATGTGCTTTGATGACGCCGCACCAGAGCAGAACATGCAAGTGCTTGTGCAGCTAGAGTCTGCTTGAACTCTGGAAATGCCCCTTCAGACATGAGGTAAGTCAATTTTCTATGTATTTGTGTTGGCACCATGCAGCCCAACATTGTTATGTGATGTAGGGTGACTCCTTGCACAAGGAGTGGAGTGCACCAGCAACGTCACCTTGACTGATAGAACTGGATCTTGTGGAGGGTTTAGCACCTGCTTTATGGTTGGTATGTAAGGTACGATTGCTGCATAAGCGACAACTGCTGTGTTGTGCAGGGTGACTTGTCCCGCAAGGAGTGGGTCGCACCAGCACTGTCTCCTTTGACTGATGGTACTGGATCTGGTGGAGCATCAGGCACAGGTGCAGGTCAAAGCCTGCTGGACTCTCTGACCAATGTTGTGGAGGGAGCCAAGGAGTACTTGCCTCCTCAGGTATTGCGTGCAGCGCTCGGGCTTCTGCATCACCACCATCATCATCGTCATTCATACATGTGTTACTGGAGCCCGCTATCCTTCTGAGTATAAAATGTGTCATTGTCATCATCATCATCATCATGTTGTCCATACATGTGGTGTTGAAGCCTTGCGAGCCCACTGTCCTGCAGAGTATGAAACAGAAGCAGTAGTTCTGCATGCTCTGTGCAAGTGGCCCAGGACAGCAGCCTGAGTCTACTTGGGTATTGACAGTTGCGCCGTCGCTTTGCCTGACCTTCATAGTGTCAACTTCAGCACAAGGTGATAGCTTGATCAAGCAGTGGGTATTGGCAGAAACTGTTAGCAGGGCATTTGCACATGTCTACAATGGCTTGGTGTGCATGGCAGGCAGTGCATTGTCTGCGTTGTCATGACATGCGCTTGTATCAGTTGCACTTTTACCCTGCGCCCCCTTTGTCACAGTAAGATTCATATAGATTGCTCACCCATTGGCAGTCTGCTGCAATTTGCCGGCAGTTAGTGGCTTTGTAAGTTGCACAAGCCTGGCCAAAAGCCTGCATGTCAGGGTCCTTAGCTGTGAACTTGCAGGTGGTCAAGCAACAACACAAGACTTGATGCTCACACTTCCTGTGTTGCCATCAAGAGGTCACAGCTACTTCCTGATATGCACATTGGCTGGGCTGATGGACTGTTGATGATGCACATGCTTAAACTTCAGGGCGGTGCAGATCATGGCATACAGTCAAGTTTTCCAGCTTGGCATTGCAAAGTCTCGAGCTCAGTACATCATATCATTGGACAATTGCAGGTTGGTGGATACAATCAGCAGGCTGGCCAGCAGTTGAGAAGCAGTGGCAATCAGGCTCAAGACACAGCAAACAGAGCTGGTTACCAAGCACAGGACACAGCCAACAGAGCAGGCAATCAGGCTCAGGACACATACAACAGGACCGCCAACCAGGCTCAGGACACTTACAATAGGGCCGGCGACAAGGCACAGGAGGCGTATGGCGCAGCAGCCCAGACTGGTCGCAACACTCAGGCACAGGCCGGCCGTGCCGCCGACAACGCCGGTCGCAGCGCGCAGCAGGCTGCCGACAGCGCGAGCCGCAACGCTCAGCAGGCGGCAACAGGACTCAAGCAGCAGGCCTACCAGGCTGTTGATGCCGCTCAGCCATACATCGACCAGGCTAAGCAGTATGCCACTGAGACCGCAGCTGTGGCACAAGACAAGGCCCGCGAGCTGGCAAGTGTTGCCCAGGCTCAAGGCGGTGACACCCTGAGGTGAGGCCATATTTGACCTTGGTATTTTCAGCTGCGCTGTGCACACTACTCCTGTTTGCTGTGGCCTGTGCAACCCTGCAACCCTGTCCCAGGACAGCCATCAGCAGGCTAGTAGTATTGAATCGCTTATTGCGCCCAAGGCGCAAATATACGTTTGGACGCTTCGTATGAAGAGCTGGATATTTGTATATGTCTGCTTGAACTGCTGTATGCACATTGCAAGTCTCAGACATGCAGCATCTCATCTGCACGCTGTATGCTGCTCTTTTGCTGGAGCTCATTCCAGATTCAACCCGCAATATATAAGCTATACAGAGCTTTCATACACATGGTTGCTGCGTCTGCGTGGCGTGTTGAGACCAAATTCACAGAGCATCACTTGCTATGCAGGCAAGTCCAGGACAAGGTGGCACAGGCAACTGTACAGGCTCAGGCACAAGCACAACAGCTGGCTCAAGATGTAAGCTTTTGCTATGACTGCGCTTGTCTGCCCATTCACCACGCTGATGCAGATTGTTTTTCTTCTTCTTTGGCATGCACAGGTGTGATAAGTCAGTCGTTGCATTGCGGTCATATACAAGTGTAGATTTTGTTCACTGGTCTGGAGGCGTTCGCTGCTGTATCTACGTGACTGTGGCAACATGCTTGGCTTTTCAAGACAGAGAAGGTGCTGCTGCCAGGGCTGCAAAAATTTACCTTCCTCATCTTGAAAGGCCAAGCTCACTTATGTTGGCATGGAGGCATTTGTTGCTGTATCAGTGTGACTGTGGCAACATGCTTGGATATTGAAGACAGGGAAGGTGCTGCTGCCAGTGCTGCCAAACTCTACCTTCCTCATGCTCAAAGGCCAAGCATATCATCACAGTTATAACAGTACTGCAGACAATGACTGCAAGCACTGCCAACGCTGCACACAGCATGCATGCCAGATGCAGCTTTTTGAGCATGGTCAAGTGGATCAGCAATTTGATTGCTCTGTCCTTGCAACACTTGCTTTCCAAACCATATGTGGAGTTGCATCCTTCTCTACCATATGAAGGTCCAGAATCTTAATTGATGCTGCTACCATCACATTCTGATTAAAGCATCATCACAGCAGCTGCTGGTCATGTCAGTTTTATTCATATGGAATTGCCTAGCTTTACCTGAGTTTTCACTGTGCTGATGTCGTGCTGTTGTTTTGGTGCTGGTGCGCTTCGATTCTGGTGCTGATGTCAGTTGGTTTTTGCTGCAGCTGAGAGAGCACCCAGAAAACTTGAACAGCAACCCCCTGCTGATGGCACTGGGTACCATCTTCCTAGTGTGGCTGGTGTTTGGCTTCTCTGTGTGGTATGCCTTCTACGCGACCCTGCTGGCAGGCATTGCTGGAGGCCTCACCTTGCTCACAGGTAAGTGATCACGCTGCACTGTCTCTGCACTGACATACGTTGTGCAGCAATTTTGACAGTTGCCTGCCAATTTTTGGTGTTGATTGTCTCATCAATAAACTCTTGTTGCCGGTGCTCTTGTTAGTCCATGCAACAACTTATCACAGCTGCAATCAGACCAGCATCCTAGAGCAGCGCATATTCAGACATGCCTTGGCGCCTATGCTTGGACAGGCATGTTGTTGCATGCATAAAGTGTCCAATGTGTCCAAAACATCGACATGTCTGTAGTTTGTACAACATAAATAGACAGCCAGGCGATGAGCATTCTATGCAGTTGTTACTGTGTTATACAGCATCTGTGTACCTCACTCTGTAGCTATTGGCGCTGTGATGTGCAGTCGCATCAAGTCTGCTGACACTGAATGCAGCAACATCAGCTGCACAGCATACGCCTATGACTGTGTCTTGCTCTGACAACTGGTCATAAGTTAATGTCTTGCCATTTTAGCTGACAGCAGTGTCATGTGCAGGGCGTGGCCGTGGTCACACCAAGTTCAGTGACACTGGACGCAGCAACACTGGCCGCACAGGCACAGGGTACAGCAGCACCCCTTCAGGCCAGAGCAGCGGCTATGACTACCCCGCTGCAGGCAGCGGTGTCTCAGCAGCTCCAGGAGGGCAGGGTGCTTACAGCAGCAGCACCACCCGCCCCTCAGGAAACCAGGGCTATGCAGGTCAGTGTTGGCAAGATCAGTTTGTCCACAAGTAACTACTCTGTCAACTCACTCACAGAGGTTGATTGCATTTCATGGTGCATTTGCGGTCCAATTCTTTCATGGTGCATGTGCGTTGCATTTCAACAAGTTGTGGGGCCATGCATACCCTTTATTTTCCCTCCTGAATGAGTCATATGAAAAGTTAGCGCCGCTTTATCTCTTGAGTGAGTCATCCAAAAAGTTAGTGATGCTCAATCAATCAACACTGCTGCAGGCGGTCAGGGCTACACCGGCTCTGACAACAACAGGAGTGGCGGACAGGGCTACTCATCAGGTGGACAAAGCACTGGACAGGGCTACCCATCTGGTGGACAAGGCTACGGCAGCGGCAACATTGCAGGCACTGGTGCTAACAGGGGTGGACCTCAGACCAGCCAGGCTCAGGCCTTTGCAGTTCAGGACACTGGTATCACTGGCAGTGGTGCTGGGGCAGAGTATGGCCGTGCTGCTGGACCCACTGGGGCTACCTTTGGGGGTCCCCAGACTGACCAGAGCACTGGACCTCTGGAGCAGGGCAGGAGAGGGTACTAGAGCAAGCAAGAGCAGTCTATGTCATGGGTTGCTAGGCTTGTCTGGGTGGGTCTATGTAGACAGTGGCATCCCTCTTCTGTTCTTGTAGAGCAGGCAGAAGCACATTGTATGTCTATGGAGTTGCTCATAGCCTTAAGCAACCACTTCAGCTGCTAACATAAACAGAGGATCTGAACACATGCAGGAGGTTGAGAGTCACAGGGGTGACAGGATCAGTTCAGATCTATGCCTATGTGATGCATGTTGAGGGCTTGTTTGGTTTTTTTATCACTGTTTCTGGTAGTTCCCATCAAGGAAACAAGGCAGTGCAGAATTTTATATAGCTTATTGGCAGACAGCAACGCAGGTTATGCAAGCTGAACAGCATAAGTTATCACAGCAGCTTGCAGCAGGAATTGATGCAGCATTGGCATTTGGTACAGCTTGGGTATTATGCAACAACACAGGGCCTGTGAGAACTGATATGCATTTCACGCTTGGCATCGCAATGCGGGCCAGCCTGAGAGTGTGCAGACCATGTCCTGCTGCTATAAGTGCTGTCCACACCTGCGACGTTGCATCTTTTGCGCAAACTGTCACACTCTAGCATTGTCACGACGGCAATGGCATCATTTTGCTCATGCAGATCCTCTGTAGACTGGCATGGTGTTGTCCTTGTACAGCTTTCCAGCGCTGGTTGCGGCGCTTAACGAAATTACTGATAGGCTGAAAGTTTGGGCACGCACAGACACATCAAGGCACGCAGAGACTCACATTTAGCTGCAAATGTAATGCACTTCGTGGCCACGTGAAAAGCGACCGAAAGGCCGCAGTGCAAAGTTGTGCGATGCCTGCCTAGGTTGGCGATCGTGCCGCACGAACACTGCTGATTGGATTGAGCTTTTGCTGCAAGTTTGCGGAAACATTATTGAGCTCAGTGGGCTGCGTCTCGTTTGATCAGTCACCATGGTAGACAGAGCAGTAGCAAACGACAAGGTAGCTTGCGACTGACAGCTCTGTAGATCGTGTGTGCCTGACGCATAGATGTCGCGCGTTCGCACTGATCTGATTGATCCGCTGCAGAAAAAGTATACCGACATCCAGTCTCTCCTGACGAAGGTAAACCTTGAAAACAAGGTGGCCATCGTCACAGGAGGCAACACTGGACTAGGTTTCGAGATCATCAAGTCGCTTGTCGCTTGTGGCGCGCATGTGATCCTTGCAACCAGAAATGACAAGCGAGGCTTCGAGTGCGTGCTATTCTCCACACCGTTCACACAGCAAGACTCATGACATGCAGTCGAACATTCGGCATCGCGCTTTGCATGCTACCGAAACGTTCCCTCGCAAAAATAGCCGTGGTGAACTGCAGTGCCGCGGACGAGCTCAATCTGGTGGCAGGCAGATCGCGCAGCAGGGGCAAGGTTGAGTATCTGCACTTGAACCTAGCATCATTCAGGTACGGCAAATCCCTCATCTCAAGTTTGCAAATGCTGTGCTGAAGCTGCAAGCTGCACTGATGTATGTGTTGCTCTGCAGATCGATCAGCAATTTTGTGACAGCTTTCCACAAGAAAAAGCTGCCCTTGCACATTCTGGCCAACAATGCTGCTGTTTGGATGGTTGAGGATTCAATGACAGAAGATGGTTTTGAGGTACAGGCGTTCCTTTAAGTGCATGCATTTGCCAATGTATTAGCAGAGTCCTTCAGCTGCTGATTCTGCACCCAGATTGCATATCAAATCTTTTGATCATAACAATTGCATGCATGCCTAGGTACACATTGCTTCGGGCCTGCCTTCCTTGACCACTAGAACGTTTTGCATTTGTATGCATGCATGCCTTCAACATTCAGGCAGCACTGTTCTCTAGTTGCTGGGTCTTGCACTCAGGCTATTCAGTCTGTTGCTGGCTGGTACTGGCTTAGACAGGCATTGCCTTCTTGAGGCATATTGACCTGACCCACAGGAGCATTTGCGCCTGTTTGCATGCATACATTTGCCACCTTGCAGTCTGTTGTTTGCAGGCTCAGATAGGCACCCACTTCTTTGGTCATGCCTACCTGACCAGCTTGCTGCTGCCAACACTTAAGCAGAGCACGCCTAGCAGAGTCGTGTGGACCACCAGCGCTGCAGAAGCCGCAGGCCATGTTGACTGGGCCAATCTGCCGTAAGTACCGCTTCTCAACTTCTGATAGTGTTTCACAATGGGTTTGAGCTTGCATGACTCCCTGAATAGTTTCAGTCTTGTTTGTGGAGTCAGGGCAGATGTAGGGTCTAGGGCTGTAGAATGTTGTTGCATTCTGCATAAGCAGCTGCTGAGATCTAATGCAAGGTACTGCTGAGGCCTCAGGAAGGCCTCTGTTCATGTTTTCAGCATGGTTTTTTCGGTGACATGATTTTGCTGAAGATAACCTCGTATTGTCAATCAACACCTTTCAACCCGCCTCAACTCATCTTGCTGGTATGCCTGCAACAACACCACCACTTGTGCTCGTCATGAACATGTATTGTCATCAGTCACTTGGCAGCCTTGTGCCAAAGTTGTCTGTACTTCACTGCAACATGCTTGATAATTAGCCTTGGATGCGTCCCCGATCGGCAAGGCAGAGTTGCAATTGACACAATTGATGCTGTGCATCAGACACAGCTGTCCAAGACATTGTTTGCACTGGTCAGCATATTACATGCATAGGACAGTGGGGCATGTTGGCCTTCCTGATGTGCTGAGTGATACGTGGATTTCTTTTTTCCTTTTAATTTTTTCATGTTTTTTCCCCCCCTTTTTTTCTTTTCTTTTTGGATAAATTTGAGCTGGGTCATGCAAACCTGACTGTCAAGCATGTGAATGATGACCGTAAATTGTACTTATAGCTTTCACTGAGGAAACATGTATGCAGGGGTGTGGGGTACCCCAGTGACTTCATGACCTACTGCACCAACAAGCTGTACGGCCTCATGTTTGCCAGGGAGCTGGCTGTGCGTCTCAAGGTATTGTCTTCACCCACCCAGCTTTGCAGCACCGCTGAGGTGCAAAGTTTGCTCAATGCTCTGCCATTTGATTCAGCCTTGCTGATGCGGGTCTGCTTTTTGTGAGCTGCTACACAATTTTGCCATCTTTTGCTGCTTTGCTTTGCCGAGCCTTTGTATAAGGAAAGGCTCGTCTCTGCAAATCAATGTGTGGACAGCATGCAAACCCCACAATTGCTGGCGTTGATTGAGCGCAAGCACTGCACACCCAGAAGCAGATTGCACCATTTGGGTTGCTTTGACAGCTTGTGCAGTGATCTGATACAGTGACTGTCGTTGATACCACCAGAACGCCCCATATCGTGCATCAGTCTTGTGTTATGCCATGGTCATTTGCTGCTGCATATACAGCTGACATTCAATGCAGTTGCCCTCACGTCATGCGTACGCTGCGCAGGACACAGGTGTCAACGTGTGCGCTGGGCAGCCCGAGATGGCATCAACGGACTTGTTCAACCCCAGCAACTCAACCTCATGCAAGCTATCCCAGATGCGATTTAGCATACAAGTCTTACATGTTGCTTGTGCTGCACAGGACACCGGTGTAAATGTCTACGCTGGGCAGCCCGGCATGGCATCAACAGATTTCTTCAACCCCAAGAAGTTCGACATCCTCAAGATTGGTGCTGTATCTCAGTACCTGGCTCAGAAGGTGATTGGGCTGACACCAGCCCAAGGCGCTGCTGCCTGCATCATGTGCTGCCTCATGGCACCTGATGAGCTTGTTGGTGAGTCCCTTCTTCTGGTGTTGTCTTCACTGGCGCAGTCACTGACCATTTGCCCCTCAGCTGGGCAAGGCACCGTGCAATTGCTGACAAGAAGTGACAGAGTGTGGTGCTGCCTGCATCATGTGCTGTCTTATGGCACCTGATGAGCTTGTTGGTAAGTTTCTGCTGCTGCTGTTGCCGCTGCTGCTGCTGCTCACCATTATCACAATCTACTTTTCAGCCTTGCCATACATGTGGCAACAGCAGCCCTAAAAACAATACAGGACCAGCTGCCTGAATCATGTGCTACCTCATGGCGTACGATGGGCTTGTTGGTGGGTGACAATCAAGATGTCTAGTGGTGCCAGATGGGTGTTACTGGAACCCTCATGCGTTGATTGATTTGTCTGATTGATCTGCAAATACAAGCTCAGGAACATCATGTGGGCCAGAGTACTGCGAGAGGCTTGCCAAACATCACCAACGTCAACATTCTGCAACATCAGAAGCCAGAAAACAATGCTGCCAATGACACTGAAGCTGATCACATGGCTTTGCTTGCAATTTGCTGCTTGCATAGTCTCTGACAAACACAATGCTGTGATTTACAGGTGCAAGCTCAGAAACTTCATGCGGTCCAGAGTACTACAAGACGCTCCTGGCTTTTCTGCTTGCACACTTTCTGACAATCACATTGCTGTCTTTTGCAGATGCAAGCTCAGGAACTTCATATGGCCCAGAGTACTACAAGACCTTCCTGCCAAGGGGTTTGCCAAACATCACCAACGTCAACATTCTGCAGCATCAGAAGCCAGAAAACGATGCAGCTAATGACCCGGAGGCATGCAGCCGCCTGTATGACCAGACACTGCACATCATCAGGAAGCGTGTTGGAGAAATTGAGGCTGAGCAGAAGGCTCAGAAGGCAGGAGTCAAGAAGTCTGAGGAATGATAAATTGCAATCTTACATTGTTGGCCAGTTTGCATCATGTGCCAATCAGCTTAGTGTCAATGGTCGCTCACTGCGCTGAACTGTGTTTAAGAGTTTTCGCTGAGCATAGCACACCTTCTTGGGCATATGCGCTAGACCTTGCACATCGTCAGAAAGCGTGTTTGCAAAATTGAGGCGAAGCAGAAGGCCCAGCAGGCTGGGGTCAAGAAAGCTGAGGAGTGATTGGCTGCCTACTCAGTAGTACTTATGTGATTTAGCTTTGTCGCCTTGGGTGATGGGTTTGGACTGGTTTCTGCTTTCAAATGTGTTGAACATCTGCATTTACAATTCAAAGCACCACTTGTCAGGCACACGCCCCACAAGTTGCAAGCGTGATTGAGCCGTGAAGCTTCAATCATGAATGCCAGCTTGGATGTGGCCAAATTGCGTACGGGCACACAGTGTCACGCCTGCTGCTGACAGTAGGCTGCTGTAAAAAGTCAACAAGCAAGAATGTCATGTCTTCAAGCCTGTTGCACGCAAAACGCAACCTGATGCACATCCGAGAGCTTTCAGGCTGTTTATTGATATTCACTTTGGCCTGGCCCTTGGCAGGCAGTGTACTACCTTAGATTAGCGCACACACCACAAAGGTCACACAGCACAGTGAGTCCAAATGTTCACATCAGTACAGATCTACAGCAGAGTGTGCAAGGTCAGTAGTGGTAACAGCCGTGTTTTCAATGTTACCAGGGACTGATAGCATTAGCGATAGGAATAGCAACTATCATGCAGGCAGCCGCTGCACATTGGGGCTTACAACGTTTGGTGCCTGTTTACACCAAGAAGATTATGTTGACTGCCTTGCATCCTGAGGTGAGCTCAAGACCAGCTATGCGCCTATCAACATGGCATGCCAAGTGACCACAGAAACAAATTGCAGTGATCAAATGTGCAACCATAAAGCTGCTCGCCTGACTGCTGGACAGCATTTTGGCCCGACTTGGATATTGCAACAAACAGCAACCACATCTTGTCAGTGTCATCACACAGTGAGCACTATAAAAGCCATGATGTGATCCCTCTGGTATTGGTGGAACAATATACACAGCTGCCACAAGAAGAGCGCAACATGTGCTGCAAACGCAAGAGCCATGACAGAAGATTAATTGTTACAACATTCCAACCAAGTCTGCTTGAATAAGCACAAGCTGTGTTGGGAAACATACACACTCAAAAACAGAATGGCGGCAAACACAGGCTGGCTAGATGCCAGCAGCTACCTCTACAACTACAAGCAGGGAAATCTCAATGGAAGCTTCCAACTATGTCTACAACACATCTTCACCTACATAGCAAACTAGCTGCAAGCACAACACATCACCATACCAAGCAAATCAATGAAATTGTATCCAATAGGATGCCAGCTAATGCTTATGCTATGTTCTGCAATGCAGTATGGTGTTCTGCACTGCAAGGATGCAGGCTTCTGTCTTTTTACATACAACTTCAATGCTTCTGGCTTGCTTTGGATCTTCAGCCGAACACAGTACACTAAGGTATGGCCATATACTAAGCTTATATGGTTTGTCTCTTCAGACAAAGGCTGCTGTTATGACGCCTGAAAGCGTACACTGTTCTCTCTGAGCTTGTCAGTCGAGGTTTTTTGGCGATTTACAAGCCAAGGCCTGGAGGACCCTGCTGCTGAAGCCTAGAATAGATCAGGGTTGCTGCTCTCCTCAACTCCTGGTTGTACTCGACGTATGCAAGGATGGCATAGCCGACCATAGCAGCTCTGCCGTTGACTAGCTCGGCGGTTCTGTCAAACGGGCCAATGCCTGCAAAGCCATCATCAGCAGTCAGTCAGGAATACATACCAACAAGCAAACGCTGTTACTCTACGTATGCAAAAATGGCAGAGCCGACCATAGCAGCTCTGCTGTTGACTAGCTCTGCGGTCCTGTTGAATGGGCCAATGCCTGCAATTCCTGCAAAGCCATTGTCAGCAGTCAGTCATACTGACAGGAAGAATGTACAGACAAGCGAACTGTGTCACTCTATGAATGCAAGAATGGCGCAGCCGGCCATAGCAGCTCTGCCGTTGACTAGCTCTGCGGTTCTGTTGAATGGAACAATGCCTGCATTTGCCAGAACACTGATGCATTATGCACAGACAAGCAAATAAGTTGTCAGCACTTGGTCATATTGATGCGTCATGTGCAGACAAGCAAAGCAATTGATCTATGCACAGATCATGACTGGTACAAACCTCAAGATTCACACCAGCAAGTTGCGTGCATCTGTACATCAAGCGCTTGACCTGCTACACATCAGTCAAAAAAACTATCTCAAGCAAAATCAGGCATGCTCACCTTTGTTTGGGGAGCCAAATGCTCTGTTCAACTGAGCCGCAACGACAACCAGCAGGTATGCTGTCAGATAAGCATATGGAGCGTAGTACAGTTGCTGCCACAGGGAGGCGCCTGTGATGGCTTCGTTGGCAACAGCAGCGGTAAAACCGATCATGGCAAGACGGCCGTTCAGCAGCTCAGCAGGTCTCCACAGCAACACCTGCAACAGTGCCAACACTTTGAGTTGACAGTTGCTGCAATGCATATATGTACAGAAAAAGTTGACCAGCAGAGACGTTACAGATGTCGCAATGTGTATGCACATGAAATCTGCTGAACTTCCTGACTCAGAGTGGTCAAGCATAAGTGCTTTTTGTGTGCTGTCCACACGTGATTGCGGGTTGGCTGAGAGCATGTATGTAGTGCTTGATAAGCTGACCTACAATCAATTGCAGTCAGACTTCAAGGCAAACCACATACATACAGACTGAACAAGATACATGAAGCATGCGCAGGGTCTGCTCAACCATACCTGGTAGTTGTCCATGGCACGCTTGACATCGCCAAAGCTCCTTAGCTGCACTCGTGCCTCAGGGTGCTGAGTCAAGAACATGTACAGTTTGCCCAGCTGCTGCTGCTGGTCGGGAGGAAGTTGACCGATGGCCTTGTCAAGCTCGGTGCCGGCTCTGAGCTTGGGGTCCTGTGGGCCGCCATTGGACACATTTCTGTCTTCAGGCTCGTACAAGCCGACGCCACCCTTGTCCTGCGATAGCAACAGGAAACGTGTGAACACGACATAAACGATCGCTAGCTGTCAACGCGCTCATAGATTACTTAAGCTTTGGCTGCAGTTTCAATAGTTGTCGCGTCTTCAAGCAACGAACGATAGAACTCCACGTAAAAAGTACAAAACGACACGTCGTAGCGCTGAGAAGGCTAAACAGGTCGTCAAGAACACAGTGCGCAACTTAAGCACGTGTACAAGTGATCACCTCGTTTACCTGCTTCTGCTGGTCTTGCTGTGCGGCGATGCGCTTGACAACGGTTGGGCGCAACGATTGGCCAACGCGGGAGATTGATGGCAATCTGGTTGGCATTGTCGCACGGCTGCCGATGCCGCTGATCCTGGTTGGTGCGAAAGTGGGGGTCATGGCAGTTTGCATGTTTGCTGTTTTACACGATGCAAGCAAGGAGCAATAAGCGAGTGATCTGAATTTTGTTGAAGAGTCTGTTGAAATCGGAGAATGTCACTATCGAGTTTGTACCTTGCTCTTCAGCGGAACTTGGTGAACAATCCTGTACATCACGACAACGCTTCATCTCCTGCCTTGCGAGCCAGGAGCATGACTCCATGTGGGCAAGATCGTAGGGCTGCAGGCGTGGACTCCAATAGGCAGAACACAGAATGCACTTCACGTGCCTGACTCATGAGCATCCGCTTGCTAAGCTGGCTGCAAGGTTGCTCATGACCTGCTGGCATTACTACCAAACCACAAATTCCCGGACATGCCTCAACCAGAAAACAATTGTTGCTTACAGCGGGAAGCTCAGATCAATTTCGTTGAGCCCATGCTGGGGCTGTGACATTCGCCCCGCCAAAATTTGAATTCTAACATGTTGTACCTGCACAGGTCAAACTTTAGGTGTACTTGATATTGAACTTAGTTCAACGTTCCATGGAAGGGACATGTGTGACGTCTGACACAAGTTGCTGCTCATGCATCAGCCCAAAAAGACAAAAGATCATAAACGATTGTTGGCATCTGCAAACATCCTCTCCTGCACCGTGCAGGCTGCACGACATGACTAAATGCAGACGCATTGCCATGCTATGTCCATGCGCACTTGCATCGCTCATTTCTGCACCGCAGCACGTCCCTCCTGCGCTAGATCATCAGGAGATCACTGCGCAGATCAGAGTTGCAGTTCGCCCCATCTGCTTTCCTGTGAGCAAACGACGCGTTACTGAGTCACAGCAACAGCGGATCACAAGTACTGAAGGCGCTCTGAACAGCGACCGCCTTGGTGCTCAAACGGAAGCGCGTATGCAAAATACAGAGGGCTAGACTTGGGATCGCATTTGCTGGTCGGACGATGGCGAGCGATGACGAGTTTGAGTATGGCGACCAGGTAACAAAACAGCTTTGATAGATCACGTCTGCACAGCGATATAGACATGTGCATCTTGACATGATCATCGGTATCTTCCCCTCACCAAGCGCGTTCTGCATGTCTGTGACACTTTCCGTATTTACAACACCAACGTCTGGCTCATAGGTACCCAGAAGCAGTGATGATGAGGGCCCTGTTGAGCACCCAGACCAGCTGTCAAGCCAAGCCAGGACTGGCAGACCCGATTCTCGGCTAGCTGGTCCCATGTCTGGGCAAGCTCAGGCCAGCACAATTGGGCTTTTTGCTTATCAACCACCCCCAGAGGGTCAGCAGCCAATTCTGCTTCGTTGAAGTTGCTGCCTTTGTCTGCTGACAGTGCATGCTGCTCCCCTGCTGCGTGCGCTGCGCCGCGTTCCCTATGCACTGCTTGCACCATGTATGCTGTCTGTGAACTGCGAGACTGGCAAAAGCTCAGCCACCCGCTGAGAGCTCATGGCCATGATCTGCAAAGTGGCGCAAAATGCAAACAAGCTCAGAATATATCCTTGCGCCGTCCACAATGCTGACATGCTACAATCAAGGTATAATGCGATTGTCATCTGATCTTGTATAGGTAACATTGACCTTTCGGCAAAAGCTGCTGCATGCCTTGTCTACAAGCTGGTCCCACAGCCTAGACATGGTGTATGGAGTAGGCGGCTACGATCCAGTTGAGTATGAGGGCTAGCCATTCAGTGAACAAAAGCAACACTTGTTGCAGTACATGACACAATACAGGCCAGAAGCTCTGCAACCAGAAATACCATCAGAGTTGACCTTACAGTCCAAGTTGTGGTGCAGGCGGTTACAATCCAGATGAGTATGAGGGCTTGCCAGTCAGCGAAGAAGTGCAAGACTTGTTTCAATACATCACACAGTACAAGCCGGAAGTGCTGCAGTTGGAAACGCCACTGAAGCCCTTCATCCCAAATTATGTCCCAGCCATTGGTGAGATTGATGAGTTCATCAAGGTCTGTCCCGACATAATGTTAAGCATGTACCATGCAAGCTACACAAAGGGTACTGTTGTCATTTTCATTTGCCTGCTTCCCTTGCTGGCTGCGGTCTCCTTGAAGTGAGCCCAATTTGCTTAGGGCAACCAGCCGTGAGACAGATGCATAGCTTTGTATGCACTTAGCAGCTCCGTGAAACCTCACCAGTCAGCCTGAAAATGACACTGAAAATGGTGACGATGCTGATGACAATTCTTGCAGGTGTCTAGGCCTGATGGGAAGCCAGACTTGCTATGACTGAAGGTGCTTGATGAGCCTGCAGCAGTGGAGTCAGACCTCCTGCGTCTTATGATCATGATCATGCAACAATGAAAGCATGACTCAGTTGCAAAGCTTGGTCCTTGCAGGTGTCAAGGCCTGATGGGAAGCTGGACCTGCTAGGACTGAAGGTGCTTGATGAACCTGCGGCAGTGCAGTCAGATCCATCAGTGCTAACAATGCAGCTCAAGCAAGCCTCCAAGCAGGCAAGCACTTTCAAGCTTCGGACTTGCTTGTTTGACAGCTCTTCACAAACGTTTTGGCTGCAGCATCAGCAAATGATTGCATGCACATGCTTTCTTGAGCGTCATGTTGAAAGCCTTGACTGCAATGTCAGCAAATACTTGGGTTGGCTTGCTGTTCTGAGCGCATTTGTTGAATCCCTTGACTGCGATGTGAATGAATGATCTGACATGCATGTGTGCATGAGGGCAACAGCTTACGTTACAAATGTTGCTGCAGTCTGGTCTCAGCGCATTTCTTGCATGTCTACAGAGATTAGATCAGCCAATGTGATCTCTACATCTATAGACAGCCTCTTGTCCAAGGTATAAAGCTGCCTACGACCGGATTTGAGCCTCCTTGAATGCTGTGGCAACGGGAAGGGGTGAATTGCTTGGGCATCAAACCTCAAAGCGAATCAGCATTCCAGCAGCAGTTCGCAAAGTGGCAACACCTGCCATTCTGCAGCAACACATGATTGATCATGTACGATTCTGAAGTGATGCAAGCAGGGCACAGCACAGATGCTGCAGCCATGGTCAGTAAGGTTCAAGATCCTGCCAGAAATGGCAAGCAAATCACTGACTGGATCAAGAGTTATGCTGTTCTACCAAAGCCAAGGAGCATGTGCTGAATGATGTGCTGTTTTGAAGTGAGGTGCAATTGTGATGTGATGCAGGCTTGGAACAGCACAGCAGCTGCAGCCACAATCAGTAAGGTTCAAGGCCCTGCCAGAAATGGCAAGCAAATCACTGACTGGATCAAGAGTTTTGCTGTTCTACCCAGGCCAAGGAGCATGTGCTGAGTGATGTGCTGTTTTGAAGTGAGGTGCAATTGTGATGTGACGCAGGCTGGGAACAGCGCAGCAGCCGCAGCCACAGTCAGTAAGGTTCAAGACCCTGCCAAGAATGGCAAGCGGATCACGGATTGGATCAAGAGCATTGGTGATCTGCAGAAGGTACAAAGGAGTCAACAAGCCATCCGGCCCTGTCATGCAATGCTTGCTATGCGTTTTACCATGCTTGCATGCTGCTTAGGAGCTTTGCAAACAGCTTGATGTGATATTAAGTTTGACAAGGAGACAAGGCAAGGGAAATGCAAAGCAGCAAGATGCATAAGATCATGCATGTGTTGAAAATCAAACTTGACAAGCTGGGTTGATGGCTATTTGTAAGGTAAGCATTCTGTAGTGGGTTCTCCTTGTGAGTGCTTTGGTTACAAGAAATTTGCCCTTACATCAATTTGTTCCTGCTCAGAGGGACCACTGCAGTCAGAATGCAGTGATTGCATCCCAACTTGCATTGTCCTTACATGAAGAATATTGTTACATTGAGCGTCCTTACAAATGGAAGTCACTGTACAGCAGTTGCCTGCCTGATGAGCCAAGACCATCATGTGGATTGCTGATTGCCTTGTGCCTGACATACACACATTGAAACGGGACCCGCTCTGAACACTTGCACGCTTGGGCGCCTGCAGGGTAAGCTGGGCAGTTCTGTGCACATCAGCAATGCCATGCCAGACATAGAGAGCTACATGCAGCAGTGACCGCCTCATTGTCTGAACCCACCATCACCATCATCATCAACGTCATCGTCATCATCATCATCATTATCATCATCATCATCATTATCATCATCATCATCATCATCATCTTCTTCATATCGTCACTGCTACTGTTTTCTTGATTGATATCATCCCTGTAGGGGAAACCAGGCAATGCTGTGCACGTCAGCAATGCAATGCCAGACATGGAAAGCCACATGCAGCAGTGGCCACCTGAAGTGGAGCTACTGCCATTGTTAGCACCATTGTTGTTGTCATGACTGTCATCATTGTGATACTTCGGCCCTGCAGGGTAAGCCGGGCAGTGCTGTGCACATCAGCAACGCCAAACCAGACATAGAGAGCCTCATGCAGCAGTGGCCTCTTGAAGTTTGCTGTGCAACATCATGCAATACCTCAATCCAGCCTTGATTCCAGCAGCTGCAAATTTGCATGTCTGTAGGGTAAGCCAGGCAGTACTGTGCACATCAGCAATTACATGCCAGACATAGAGAGCCTCATGCAGCAGTGGCCGCCTGAAGTGGAGCAGCAGCTGCAAAGCATCAGACTGCCTGACGCTTCCCTGGTAAGCACATACACCCTGGACTGGCCTCAGCATTTCTGTTAATTGATGCTGTCTGAAGTGGAGCAGCAGCTGCAAAGCATCAAGTTGCCTGACGCTTCCCTGGTAAGCGCACACACACTAGACTGGCCTCATTGTTTCTATAGAATCAGGAACAGATAGATATCATATAGTATAGATAGATATTGCCTAAATTCAGCAGCAGCTGCAAAGCATCAGACTGCCTGATGCTTCTTTGGTAAGCACACACACCCTGGACTGGCCTCATTGTTGCTATTGATTCTACTGTGAATTCAGCAGCAGGTACAGAGCATAAGAAGGTCACAGCATGCTTTTGCTTTCGATGTCATAGCTGTGTCACACTTGCTGCATTCATTATAGTTGCCCACCATTGGGAACGGCGCAGTGCTGTGTACCTTACATGCATTCATACAGTGCAAATTGACAGCATGTACACACAGGCTGCTGCAGCGTGCATTTACACTGATGTCATGATTATTCATGGCGGCTTTGACCAGCTGACATGCCGCATGATGCTGTGTTTGACATATTTGCTCCTTTTCTGCAGGATATGGACCTTTTGAGCTTCGCAAAAATGGTTTGCAGCATTCTGGACATCCCTGTCTACGACAATCCAATTGAATCAATGCATGTCCTGTTCACGCTGCTGTTGGAGTTCAAAAACAACCCTGCCTTCAAGGCGACCAATGGCATGAATTTGGCAGACCCCAAATCTGTTTTCCAGCCCAGCTCTCAGTCTCAATCGAGAAATGGTCCAAGATCAGACTCACGGAGTACAGTCAGCAATGGCAGGCTAAGCACAGACGTTTTGACACTGAGCTGAAGTCAACATTATGTCAAAGCCCAGTAACTCAGCAGATAAAGGTATCACTGCTTCAAAAGCTCTGATGTAGAGGCTGTATCAGATTCTGCTGCATAAAGCGTGCATTGTGTGCGTGCACCAAATGCAGTATTCAGCAAGTGTACAGGTGCGTTGTTGCTACATTCGTGTGACTGCACCAAAGCTTCGAACACAGTCGACACACATGGTCTTGAGTGAAGTTTCAGTGTCTGAGGTTGCAGAGATAATGAAAAAGCGAAAACACTTCGTAAAAGCTTGCCCAGCAAGGTCCAGTCATACTTTTGTCACCACCCATCACACCTGACATAGGCAAGTCTGCTAATTGCAATTGAGCTTCAGCTTGAAAAAGCACATGTCCTGATACACTCAAGCAGGCCTAGACCATCGAACTGCACCATGATCAGAATACTTAACAAGGGTACAGGGTTAGGAGGCAAGGCTCGAAAATAACCAATGTGAATGCAAATTAGAAAAGCTGCAAAAATCTACAAAATATTTTAACCGTACAGAACCATTGCGTGCATGTGAAACGAGGGTTCTGCAAACTAGCTAATCACAAAGGGGCATGCTTGGGTTTTCTGCTACAGCAGTTTCCAGGTGAAAGCTACGCTTGCCACCAAATTGGGTAGAATTCCTGTTTTGTCGCGTCCCGCATATTGCGCTACCCAATCAAAAAGTTAGATTGTTACTCTGCTGTTTCTCTTCACAAATCCGCTGCACCTCAACAACTTCAACCGCAAAGCTTTCCTCGGGAAAATTCAGTGTATGGCTGAACAGTGACCACCCAGCATGTTTCAGCTGTGACCATTTATGACTTTTTGACAACAACCATGACGTCAGCCGCTGTTTCAAAAAATGTTACACAACGCCGCGGAGCTGATTTCTAGCTTGCATCCTGCATCACAAGATGCCATTTTAGGGCCTTGCACTAGACAGTCAAGCAGGCAGACATAGATGTGTAAATTTGTGATGTGTAAAATGCAAATTTGCAGCAGCAGATTGCAATTGATTGGCAATGCAGCAAGAAGCAATTGGCAGCTTAACATGCAAGCACTGCAATGCTCGCAAATCTGCATGTTCTCCAAGACATAAGTTGCGAGTTTTCAACATGAACTGCAGTCAAGGTTTGTGACTACATGGAAACACCAAGCAAGACATGATGCACATTCACATACCACAATAGAATGGTCACAATCAGGCGTAGACTGATTGATGACTTAGATGCTCACCATGTGTAGAATGCAGCTTCGCTTGAGGACTGCGTGGTGGGCTGCTGCCCAACTGCCATGGCAGCTTCCAGATCAGGTAATGCTGAGGGTGACTGCCATGCCTGAGCATTAGGCATATTGGCGGGAGTCAACCATGACTGATAACCGCCAGCAGCAATCCCCCGCCTCAGATACTCAATTGCATCAGCTTGCCCCTGCTCATAGCTTAACCTGTGACAGTCTGATGCTAACCCTTGAGCACCGAGGTTAGAGGTCTGTCTGAGTGACTGTGTGTGTCCCTGTACCGCCCCCATGCCTGGTGTCTGTCTGTATGACTGTGCCTGCTGAGGGTGGACCGGGGTTTGCAGCTGCCGCTGAAGCTGCGACCGGGGCTGTGACTGCGCCAGCAGCTGCGTAAGTGAGCGTATGTTGGACTGTGACGGGGTGTAATGCTGTGAGGGGGTGTACTGCTGCTGTGGGGGGGTGGCAGGGGGGGCAACAGGGGGGTTGGACAAGGGCCATTGCAGGGCGCCCTGGTCTGCCATGGTGTCTTGGCTGAAGTACTTTGCCCTTGCAGCCAAATTCTCCTGCTGATATTGAGCACTCAGCTGACTTGCTAATTGTGCATGTGATGCCTGACTTTGCATATCTTGGCTGGCCAGCGCTTGGTCATGCATAGACTGGCTGTGCATGTGGTAGTCACGCAAGGAGTTGTGTGGCTGCAGATCGTCTTGGGCAGCTAATGTGTCTTGGTAGGTGCTCTGAGCATGTACAGGGTTGTATGCTACAGGCTGACTTTGCGGTGATGGTGTGGGTACTGAATGCTCCCATGCGAGCAGATGCTCAGCCAGAGGTGCCTCAGCGCTTGCTGCCTGAGCCCCGAGCAGCTGAGCCTGCCTTGCCAGGGCTGCTGGGTACTGCCCTGCAAGGGCTGCTGGGTTCTGCCCTGCGAGGGCTGCTGGGTTCTGTGCTGCCAGGGCTGTTGGCTGCAGCCCTGCCCTGACCATATCCATAGACTGTCTGCTCAACTGTTGGGCAAACAGGTTTGAATCTATTCCTGGGTTCCTCATAGCTGCCTGCTGGGTTGAGTCGCTGTGCTGTCTGCGATGAGGTGCAACTGTCGGAGGCACATCACCAAAGGCAGCAGACATGTTTCCACCTGCATTGTCAGCAGCCCAGATGACAAAGTGCTGTTGTTGCATTTACTCAAATGCCAAATAATCATATGATGTCACAGTGCAATTGTTGCAGACACATGGCCACAAGCAGCAGACATGTTGCCACCTGCATCAGTCGCAACAGATCATGACACAGAGCTCCTTTTGCTTCCACCAAAATGCTATATTAGGCTCTACTGATGGGGTGCACATATTGCAGGCACATTGCCAACGCCAGCAGACTTGCTTGCGCCTGAAGCAGCAGCCATGCAATGAGCATGGCTTGCTGCCTTGCAGCTCGGTCGGTACAGCATGCAGTTGCAGAGCTCACTGCTTTCTACTTGAATGAACGCTGTATGCTTGCACCATGACATATCCAGCCTTTGACTGCATCACCACCACAACTTGCATGATGCTGGTCTTGAGCCACCAGTTTTGTGCAAATCTGTGCATTGCCACGAGATCTTGAGCTGGCAAATGTACCAGTCACTGCTCAAAAGGGATCGAGTGAGACTCACCAGCTGTGAGTGCAGCACTTGGCGCAGAAGTTGTCCTGTTGTGCATCGGCCTGCCTTGCATTAGCATGGATGCCTGCACTTGCTCTGATGTGTCATCAGCCACAGCATCAGGCATGTCAGTTGCCAAGCCAGGCATATACGCTGTGTCAAGTGTTGCGCTTGACTGCCTGCCAAATCTCTGCACAGGCAGTTGCGCTGTGTTCTGCAGCTGAGTCAGCATTGTGGCTGGCTTGCTGACTAAAGCCTCTGAGTCGAGTTGCATGGACTCAGGCGCTTGCATGAGGGTGTCAAGCTGAAGAAGGCTGGACTGAGTTGCAGCGCTGGGCAGCTCAGGAATCTGGAGCGCTGACTCAGACTGCATGAGTCGTGCGTGAGGGGCTGTCCCCCAAGACCCTGATGACAAATCAGGATCAGACTGCATCAAGCTAGGATGAGCTGAGGTGTTGCCTAATGGAGCTTTCTCAGTCTCTACAGCTTGCATCTGAGATAACAAACTGGCTGGGGTGCTGTCTTGACCAACACCAAACTGATGGTTTCTGTCTTGAGCGAGACTGAACTTGTCACCCCTGTCTGACGCACCAAATTGATCGTTTCTGTCTTGAGTGAGAGTGAACGGGTCGCTCCTGTTTTGAGTGAGACTGAACTGGTCCCCCCTGTCAGGCATAGGGGGGTACCTGCCCCCGACTGACTCCTGATGGGTTGCTGCTGTTGGCATGCTCATCAGCATCCTGCGCTGGCGGCTGTGGGAGGCTGATGGTAGCGGTGGCAACACTGCTGATGCAAAGTGCTGCCTATCCAAATCTGGGGCTGTGGTCAGCGCGGGCGCCTGTCAACAACATAATCATGATCAGACAAGGAGCCTCGCAGCACTGTACTACTGATGCGTAGTGTGGCGCAAATGGAGCTGTGTCAAAGCAGGCGCCTGTCAACAACAGAACAGAACCTTGTCGCGCAGAAAACAACACCACACCAAAAGGACAGTGTAGGTGTGTGCACTACCCAATAGGTCAACAAGCCTTCTACTCCCTCAGTTGTAGCACAACAACTTTTGCGTCACATGCAGATCTTTCTTGATAGGAGCAGGAGCCTGTCAACAGAACAAAAGCTTTCTGTCACATGCAGATGTTCCATGAACAGGTGTAGTTGAAATGCACCTATTCCAGATGACAAGAAGCTTCCTACGAAATACTTTCACAGTATGTTTGTCAATCAATTTGGCTACCGTGAGCTGTACTTTTGCTGCAGCCAAGTTTGTGGCAAAGGCTGCAAATTTGCATGACTTGCCGTGTGGAGCGCTTGTCTAAGAACAATAAGTCTTACAAGACAAATGCTGCCAAAACAACCCACGTCATCAACAAAGAGCTTCAGACGCACCTGGTCAAAGCTCATGTCAATGTTGATGAGCTGACTTTGATGGTTTGACGCATAAAACGTGCTTATGAGGGAGTAGCAAAGCCCACTCAACAATTGCTGCTGAAACAACCTATGTCAGAAGAGGGCTTCAGACACACCTGGTCAAAGCTCATGTCAGTGTCCATGAGCTGAGTCTGATGCCGCAACTGGCTGCTCTGTTCATGATTGAAGGAAGTGCTGGCATGTAGTTGACCGTCCATCCTTGCAGTGTCCCAAATATGCTGTGCATCCATAGGTTCTGATGGCACAGTCTGGGCTCTGCCCATCTTCTTGCTTGCCAGGTAATGCACAAGCACTGTGCCATCGTCATTGTTCAGCAGCCAGTAACAACGACGCTGCAATAATAACAGCAGGTTCAGCCAACACAGTCTGGGCTCTTCCCAACTTGTTGCTTGCCAGGTAATGCACAAGCATTGTGCCATTGTCATTGTTCAGCAGCCAGTAATAACGGCGCTGCAGTTCAGCGTGCAGCAGTGAAGCTATATGCAATGCAGAAGCAAACAAGGACAGTCTGCACAAATTGCTTGTCAGATATGTTTCATAAACACTGTGCTACTGTCATCGTTCAGCAGCCAGCACCAACAGTGCTGTAGTAATAACAGCAGGAAAGCTACATGCATTGTAGAAGCCAAGAAACAGGAGATGCAACTGCAGCAGCATAGGCAGGAAACATGTTGCAAAAGCAGAAGACATTGTGCCATGCATGCAAGCTGTAGCGCTGACCTGCAGCCCATCCTGCTGATCAGAGTGTGCATAGTAGCAGTTGAGCACATCCTGGCTCCCAACCTGTGCAGGCGAAACATGCAGTGGTCGTAGGGCTACAAACGACCTTGAAAGGTCAGACTGTTAACGCCAAATCTCACCTTGAGCTTTTCGTGCGTTTCTCGTACAGTCTTGTTGTCTGCCTTCTTCCTCCAACTGTGGCCATCTTTACGATAAAACCGCAGCTTCTTTTTATTGAAAAGGAAGAGGCTGCCACCTGCCAGGCGCATCGTCTCAGCTGTGAAACTACATCCCTCGCGACAATGTTCAAGCTTGCGGCAAGTTGCGGCACTCACTGGGAGGCCTATCTGGCGCCTCCTGCGAGACTTCGAAACCTAGAGCTTCGTGGCAGCTCAGTAAATTCGCAACTTCAGTGTTTTTCAGCCAGCTGACGCGTGCTTTGGCAAGGGCGTCTTTGATGTTCCGAGGCAAACTGACAGGAGGCTTTCGTGGGGCTGCAGTCGAGTCGTGGTGCATGTCCCAGACCTTGCTCTGCCACTGTTGAGCGGCCGTACGACGCTAGGCCTCCACTGCCCGCTCCCCAGCCAGCAGTGCAAGGCCTAGGCGGGAACACTCGCACGCAACTCTGTCTTCTATACTATGCGCCCGGGAACGTGATAACGGGTGTGAGCTTGCTCAATTTTTGAGGAAGTCGGCAAGGCAACTATTAACGTTACAACCGGTCACATGGACGGGGCCACGTGAGTGCCTTTGGGCTCTAGCTGTAGGGCGACGAAGTCAGGTAACCAACGGTGTGTCACATGGGCACCATGTGAGCGATCTTGCCGATCCGCTATTGTTTCTAAGTCTGACAGTAGAAGCTGACATAGTAGGCAAATGAATGCAATCTGGTCAAAGCGGGCACCACGCAGCCCGTGATCGCGTGCACCATTGATCACCGGCCTGCCAAGGATCTGCTATTGCGTCAGGCTCGAAATTGCGATCTTAGCGACTGGACACGTATTTCTTGGCAACGCAATGGGAAGAACAAACTGATGCAAAGGGTATGCATGCCAAGCCCGCCAACACAGATGTGTCAAAATTGCTGTCAGAAGTTGCATCGATTCTCAGATGGCTGCATGTTGACTGATTGCAGTAACAGTCTCAATTGCAAGATGCTATGCAAACGCAATCTGCATGTGCTTGTGAGACTGGCAGCAAGTGCTTAGGTGTACATGCTCTCTAAGCCAGACCGAATCTTTGCATCGTTTCAGTTGCGCAATTCCTCGTGATTCAACTTACCCATTAGCGCAGCACTGTGTCTTTGGGGTTGTGGTGTCCAGATCACAGTCTGAGCAAAGATTTGATGCATGTGGGTCTTGCACATAAAACACATGCCAGTCAGTTGCCACAAGCGTTATTGAAGGCTTGTTTGTTCACTGACAGGGTGTCATGCACTAGCAAGGTCAAGCTTGTTGCGCTTGATCAGTGGAATTCATGCGGTACACAATGGGAGACGTGGCTTCTACTGTGGGGCTGGCTATGCATTTGCATAGCAGCAGACATCAACTCACCCTTGTGTTCACAATCAGGTATCAAAAGCAGGTGAATATAGTCAACAGCAACTTTAAGGGGCATCATGTTGAAACTGGCTTGAAGTCCTTGTCATTGTCTCACATATCAAATGTGAGGTACATGCGGTGTAAACTATGCCCTGACTTGTCACAGCACTTTCACTGGAAGATGACTCAAACAGCCACAACTCTCAACTTCCACAGCATGATTGCCACAAGGTCAGCTGATCGGTCTGCATGCCCACACTTGCATCGTTACAGATTGACCTGCAAACCACAAGTGATATTTGCGGCAGTGACATAAGGGGTTTGCGCCGACTGCCAAGCAATGAGGTTTTTTCCGGACTACCAACCCATTACAGCAGACTGAAATAACATTGTTTTATCTGACTTTCAATAGTTGAACATCAGGCGTCCATATCGCGACGCTCAAGACGAGCCTGCCTGTCGAGATAGGACCTGTGCCACACATACCTAGCAATATATGCTGGAATATGTAATTGTTATTATTATTATTGCACAGCAGACACAGGTTGAAGCCCTGCATGCAGAGGGCTTGCATGCTTGTGCCGGCATACACTCTTCTTCACTCCTCAACTAGACAACAACCAAATCTTAGCTTTGATCTAAACAGGTTGACTCAGACCACGCGCGTCTGACCTTGTCAGGGTTGACACATTTGACACTTTCAGTTCTCTCATACTGGCAGATTCAACAGTCACAGCGTAAGCTTGCGGAGCAGACATTCCTGAGTTGTCAGGCAGAGGGCAGATACTTGATCGCAAATGCAGGTATGATGTATGGTGAACAGTCAAGTGTCAACCCTCTGTTGCACCTACACACATTTGAGCTCACAGTTGGTTGGCATGGCAGTCATGACAGCAGTCTTTTGTGCTGTTGACCTGCCAGAACTGCAAAAAGTGGGCTGACATGCCAGTGGAAGAGCTGTGAGTGCAGGCTGAGACCTCACAGTATAAGAGCTGGCAAGGTACACTGCTGACACACATCACACATTGACCACAACTCTATGATTGCTGCAGAAGATGGAATTAACTCATTGTTAGCAGCCACTGCTGCTTATTATGCTCATAATGTGGGGAGCAGACACTTCTGCATCTTGACACGGTATGTGTATGCTTGGACATAAGTATGCACATTGCTGACGCGCATCCCATGCTGAGGACATAGCTGTAGTTATGGCCATTGGATCAGTTACCTCAGAATCAGCGCCTGCTGCTGATGACGATCACAATGTGAGAGGCATCATGAGCGCCTGGCATTCCAAGGGGGAACGACCTTGCCACGCGGGGTGTGCATGCCTGCAGACCAGCCTAAGATTGTCAAGAAATGTAAAGAGAACAAATCAAAACAAAAGAGAAAAGAACAAAAGACAAGAAGAGCAAGCTTGTTATGGGCGCCTGGCATTCCAAGGGGGAGCTTCCTTGTCGTGTGTGGTGTGCATGCCTGCAGAACAGATAAAGGTTGTCAAGAAAAAGAGAACAGACAAGAAAAGTAAGCTCGTTATGAGCGCGTGACATTCCAAGGAGGAAGGACTTTGCCGAGTGACGTGTGCATGCCTGCAGACCCGCCTAGCTTTGTCATTGTCTGTCACCTTGGATGCACAAGCAGAGTTGAGGGTCTATGTGCTTAGATACATAGCCTTGCACTAGGTGCTTTGGACTCAGTGCATTGCTTTTGCAAGCATCAAACTGGAGACAGTTGTTGGCTTCTGTACGTACCTAGATGGGCCTGCTGAGCCTGCCTAGCCCACGTTTACAATGAATGAATGAATGAAAGTAGGTCATAGGACCTTGCCAGAACGCATATAAATGATGATCATGATGCAGCATACATGTGTAGCTGTGCATTGCTTGATGGTCACAGGTCTGACACAAGCATGAATGCAACACAGGCTATCAGACTAGACTGCAGCAGCCATACAGAATACCAAAGCAATTGTGAGCACCTGGCCAGCACCACCAAACACATCGCAACCTACTGTGATTCCTTTTCAGCAAATGCGACTCGCACAAAGAGTACATGGGAACACGGACTGGGTCATAGCCTCACTGACAAAAATAACAAAGAAAAAGTCTTTGGCAAACAAGGACTGGGCAACAGCCTCACCTTCATGAGTGGTCACCTCAATATGTCTGAGTTGACGTAGCTGCTTGATAGCTGCCAGCTGCTCAGCTGTTGGCGGCAACGGCATGATCAGCTTCTTCAGATTAGTCAGATGACTCAACTTCTGCAGCTCAGTGACGCATCCATCCCACAAATCCAGGTGGATCAGCTTCTCATGCAACTTTGGCAATGACTTCAAAGCACCCTTGGTGGTTGTGCGGCCCCCCAACTGTAGATGAGTCAGTTGACTAAGGGTTACTAACACTTCATCTGAGTCCTGTCTGAACACATTGTGCAAGTAAAGCTTGTGCAAGGATGTAGGCAGATCAATCGTAGGTGCCTCATGTCCTCTGTGAATGATACCTAGACTGACTAGAGAAGAGCAAGTTGAAAGGTCCACAAACGTGCAAGTGGTACCAGAGATATACAATTCTCTGAGTTGTGAGTCAGCAGAAAAAATGATGCCATCCATATCTGAGCTCACAAGGGAAGCAAAAGACACAGCCAGAAACTCCAAATTGGGTAATGGGTTTTTGCCGGCGAGAAAAAGCGCAACTGGCCACTTATGAGCGTCAACAATGGTCAAATGAGTCAAAACAGCTAATGGCAATGTATTGATCCAGTGTTGGTACCCAAAATGTGGAAACTGACCCTCCACTTTCAATACAGGTTTTGTCAAAGCACGCACTGCTTGCTGAGCTGGTTGCATGAGTGCTTGTAATGCTGTGAGCTCTACACCAGAGTTAAGTTGATGATAATGAAAGGCAAAAGACTGTAAGTGAGCATCTTTGCCAACAAAGTCCTGCTGAAAGATTGAGATTGAGCTGCTTGTGATGTCCAGCTCCTGAAGGGCTGGCAATTGTATCAGGTCTCCAAGTTGCAAAATACCCTGCCCTGGTGCGATGCTCAGATTGCGCAAAATTAGCTTCTGAAGCCCAGGAGCGTGTTGGATCAATGCTACCACGGGTCGACTTGGGTAGACAAAAACGTGTATCATCTCTAGGCTTGTCAGACTTGTGGCTTGACTCCAGATGTGATTGTCTTCGTTATCTGATTCCAGCAGATCGCCAGGCGGTGGGTCAACAAATTCCCCTTGTACTGTCCCAAAGGCAACTTTTGCTTGAGAGATTCTCAGGTGCTCTAGCTGCCGCCCATGTAAGGCTTCAGTTATCTTTAACGGCCCTTGTGTATACATGCCTGCTAGCTCAAGTGATTTGAGGCCTGCTGGCAAGTCTGTCAAGCTGCCTGTGATGCTCACCGCACGAGAATCGCCTGTCAGGCTGAAAACTTGCAAATGCTGCAGTCCGCTAAGGATGCTCAGATCGAGCTGCCCGTGGTTGAACAAGCCCCGCACGTGTAGCGTGTGTAAGTTTGCAAGCTGGCTGATTGATTGGTAGAATTCGTACGGCAGGAAATGATCCAGTGTCAGCTGGCAGCACGACGCTGGGACAGCGGCCACGATGACCGCCGCCCAAGCTATTTCATCTGAGCTCCAGGAGTATTGCCGATTCTGTGGGGAGAGCCACATTCGGCTATGTGTCTGCCAGTCAGCGCCCTTTGCTAGACTCACTTTGCTCAGTTGAGAAAATTGGCGCAGGTAGCCGGCGGGAATCCTGTCTATATTCACAGGATTGCTGAAGAAGCTGAAATCATTGGTGCAGGCGCGAAAAACATCACGCCAGGCTTTGCAAGTACAGGCAGCGGCGCAGTTGTCGGTGTGATCGAACTGTGACAACAAGCAGCGTGCCAGCACATCAGGCGGGCACCCCGACCACAGCCCGGGCGTACTGGCAGCAGGCAAGTTCATCCTGGTGCAGCTTTAGTCAAGAGCCAGCAGCCTCTGAGGCGGAACACATGCAGAACAGAGCGTCTAAGTCTGCAAGCTCGATCTGGTCTCGGAGCATAAATTGAAGTGACTCATTGATTACTCAACGACTGAATTGACTGATTGGTTGATCAGTTTACAAGCTACGGTCAAGTATGGTCAAAACCCCAGTCGGAAAGCGACAAGTTCTGGCCCTTTTGAGGAGCGGTTTGACCTGCTCTTGTACTGTGTTCTCGTCATCACTGCAGGGAGTAATTGAGACATGGGCTCAAGATCTGAGTATTGACTCTTTGGCAAGGTTGCAACCTAGCTTTAAGCTTGGTGTTCGTCGTACTTTTGCTCCGTTGCCGGAAAAGTCGTGTGTCTTTTGGTGTCGTAGACAGGCTGCATTTGCCAGAGCCGCAACATCAGGCAACATGCCGGGTCTTTTGCAGACTCAAGCAGAGCACTTCAGCAAGACCAAGTATGTGATGGCCCTGTGTGCCGAGTTCTTGGGCAGCATGCTCTTCGCCTTTACAGGCTCGGCTCTGCTATCTGTAGCCAAAGCTGATCCGTCGGATCCGAACGTTGTGCTTGCGGCTCTCGGCAATGCAGCGGGGATCACTATCGCAGGTAGTGCTGCCTACCCAGTGGGGGTAGCCGAGTCTGCAGAGCTATGTTTCCGCTATTTGTGCCATTGTCCTGCGGTTTATGCCAAATCCAGACGTCACTTGCTGGTTCTTCTATGCTGCTTCGCTTTAGAGGCAGACACACCCAGGGCGAAGTGTCGCTTTGCGCTATGATAATGTCATCTTGCACGCGCGCACACGTCGGTCGATCTGTACCTGTGGCGCCGCTATCGCCACCGCCACTTGTCGGTCGTAGTGCTACAAGGTTGTGCGCAGAACCTCGGAGACCTCTGCAATGTTTGCTGCAGTATACTGCGCTGCGAACATCTCCGGAGGCCACATCACGCCAACTGTGACGCTCGGCACTATGGTCAGCGGGCACATCGGTCTCATCAAAGGTACGCCCTCCAACCGCTCTGGACTGGGCCACATTTTTGTCTCAGCAGATGCCTGTCTTGGGTTCGCTCTGACGATCTGTTTATGCACAGGTTGTGCCTACATGGTGACTCAGCTTGTTGGCAGCATCTTTGGGTCTTTGTTGATCGTAAGTGACACTCCTTTCTGAGCATTCGTGTACAGCTGATTGCTTGTGATGCAATGAAACTAGCTGGTGTTCCAGTAGACTTCTTCTGAGACAGCATAGTCAACTGCCCAGAGTTGAGCATGATGTTTTGAAAGCACTTCAATCCGCTTAGTTTGTGTGTCAAGGCGTCCAAAGCAACAATGCAGCATGGCAAATGTTTAGCAAGCTCTGACATGACATGTACTCTGCATATGTATGAGCGTGTTTCTCTGCACCTTTGACAAAGCCTTGATCAGAAGGGATGTCAAGCTACAAAGGCATGGCACAGGCTATCCAAGTTTGTTTCCAGTCCACATGGAGACGATAGTATGTAGTTTGTACAGCACTAGCTAATCTATATGCAATGCACCCACGTCGATTCCTGGGTCTCACACTGGCATGTTTGATGTGGGTACCAGCTCTCTTTGTCTATGATTTCACCTGACTTGTGACGACTACTGTCATCACTTCAACTATTGCAACTAGAAGGAGCATTATGAATTCTTACCTGTGCAGGCTGGTCTGATTCCTGGGTCGCATACTGGCATGGGCGACATGGGTACAGGCTGCTTCTCCCCTGGTGAAGGTGTCACCAAAGGTAAACAAGAATGCATCTCAGTATCTCAGAAAAGAAGGCATGAAGTGGACTTTATCTTATCACGTGCAACAATTCCGGAAAATGATGAAACACAGAGATGTATACTGGTTCGCGTAGTTAGGACATCATTTTTGAATGACAAAGAAAGTTTCACTGTCTGTACATGTGGTTTTGCATCAGTATGCTAATTGACTGGCAGACAGGGCTCACCTACACTCTGGTGTCCACACTGTAAACCACCAGTACATGCAATTGGCTCACCCAATTTTGGCAATGTAGCTCCTCTGGCTTCTGTGCATTAGTCTCATTCCATCAAAATTTTCAATTTGTGAATTTGCACAGGGATGCTTTTTGGCTGGGAGACAGTGCTCAGCTTCATTCTGGTTTCCACAGTGTATGCCACGGCAATAGGCTCACCCAATTTTGGCAACGTGGCTCCTCTGGCTGTTGGTGTGTCTTTGGCTCTAGACATCATGGCAGGTAATGCTCCAGGGTCTGTTACCAAAACTGTTGCACAAGAACTTCAGGGTCGTGTCAGACTGTTGCTCCAGGCTTGATTCTCACTTCAATGCACAAGAATGCTCCAGGTTCACTTCTCAGGCTAATGCTCCAGGGTCACTTCTGCACAACTGCAGTGCATGCATTCTCCTTATGTATCATGGCTCATACAACAGTACAATTGCAGTGCAAGATGAGATCTTGCATTCTTGTTCAAGACAAACTTGTAGGAAACATGCTGAACCCATGCACATGAGTGCTGAGTATTGATTGCTGCCTGCTGCTGTGTTTCATGTGCTGTTGCATCACGCCAAACAGCTCATGACTCACTGCAGACTGCATCAAGGCTGCTTCTGAGCTCTAGGTCTAGACTGCTTGCTGGCATACTTTTGCTTGCATCAAGTTGCCTTGGTGGACTGCTGCCCCTCGTCCATCCCTGTTTCCTGTTTTCAGAACGCTGCTTTGTTTGGGTTTCATTTGAATACTATATTCAGAAGGCTGATTTGTATTTGGGTGGTTTCTGCAACAATTCTGTCTCACTTATTTTGCTCTCTATCCCCAAATTTCAGGACACCTGGAAACTTACTTGCATACCTTTGATTACCGGTTTGCCTTTCTGAGGTGCAAAGACTGATGTGTTTCAGGCGCTGCATACTCTGGGTCTGGTGTGAGCCCAGTCCGCGTTCTTGGGCCGGCCTGTGTCTTCCACTGCAACTGGAACACCGCCTGGGTTTACATGCTTGGAGGTGAGTATAACATTGATGTGCTACCATGCTGCTGCTGCTGCTGCTGCTGCTGCTGCAAAACAGCTTCTGATAGAGTTGCATGGAGGCAGATGAGTCTGTTTGTAAGCACCTGATTGCTGTCATCTGCAGCCTGCCAAGCAAGCATACCTAACAAGTCAATGAAACGCAGACATGTTTGGGGGGGCCCTTGCGGGTGCCCTGGCTTGCCCCCTGTACGGTGACCATGCAGAATGGCTGGACCCCCTTTTGCCCTGGGGTGACAAGCACCATGACAAGAATGTGGCATGCCACAGCGCGGTATGTCACAGTGACACATGTAGTTATCAATGTGTGAATGTTGACTTTGTTGCTGAAGCACTTTAACAGCCTGACACAGCATGCTCGCTGACTGTCAGGGGAATACAGTCGATTGCTGAATTGCCTTTTGCCTGAATGTGACAAGCTTCATGATGAGAGTGTGGCCTGCCACAGCGCAGCATGTCACTGTGACACATGCGTGAGGATGAATAGCATGACGTTTACAGCATTTTAAAAACGCTATCCAATTCATACTGTCCTTGTATATGTGTCACAGTGCCTGTTTTCCAGCATTATTGCAAGCTGACACACTTTTTGTTTGGCTCAGCCTTGCTTTAGTCAACCATCTTCAACTGTGCTGTCAGACCAAGAAATCTGTTGAGGCACATCTGGCTCTATACCTTAGGATGTAGACTTCAGAGCTATAACGTTTAGATTGCTTGGACGACTGAGTGATGACTGAATGACATGTAGGTCTGTCGGGAGGAGACCAAGTACCAAGAAGAGCATGGGCACTTGCCTCTGCCAGCCAATGATTCTGCTCACAATGGCGACCTGGCCAAGGGTGAACTCAGCACTATGGTGTGATGACTTCGAAGTCAGCGGAGCTTGATAACTACTGTACAGTATTGTACAATACACCAATCTGTGCTTTGACACTACAGTTTGGCACCCTTTTTGCGTTCTTTTCCTGCTGAGTTGTTGAACAGCTGCTGTACAATTCGATGTGTACATGCATATGAGCTGGTATGCAAATGCAGGACTGTACAGTTTGATGTGTCGAGATCATTTGTGCCGTTTTTGTGATGATGAGTATCGGCCTGACATGTGTATCCCATTGCCTTATGACGGATTCTACCATTGTGAAACATTTTATGTCTTCTACTGTTCCACTTGTCCTCCAGGCAAGCATTGCGCCCCTTAGTCACAGGGTGCGATTGTCATAATGACAAATTTGCATGCAAGCCATACAGGAGTGCGGCGACTGTATGCTTGCAGTCGCTCATGCGATTAATGCTGCGACTCAAACCAACTATAATGGCCAACGACGGCTGCCAGACACCGGCGTGGACCGGCCAGGCGTTTGCATACCTTCCTCATCACCCGAGAGGTGCCGCACAGGCCTCACAAAGCTATGCTCAGCTGAGATCGCAAGGTGATACGGGTTTCGCGGTGCGACGCGGCCACGCAGCGATGCACAGTTGAAACGTGAACTCTTCACACACGCTTGTCGTGTTGTGCAAAACACACTTATGGTGTACAGGTCCTCAGCCTTCGCACGCACTCAGCACCTCAGGAGCCACAGCAGCTACGCGGCAGGTACGTCAGCATCGTACGCTTTCGCGCCTGTCCTATTAGCACTGTCGTTGGCACTGCAGCACACACGCCATGATGCAGAGAAAGTAACTGTGTGCCGCTCTGTACGGTGCCAACCAGTTGAGCTAGTTATGCAATATACAGGATAGAACTGGCGTGTGGAATGGCCCAGCACCTGTTGGAGCCACAGCCAGGACTCAGGTGTGTTTGTGCCCGCATTCGAACGCGAAATTTGCATGCACTTCTGTCTGCGCTGCCTGCACGTCGTCTTGCAGGGCTCAAGTGCAACTTGAGTCACTGCTGCCCAAAGTCAAACATAAATAATAGGGTCCCCCAGACAGGACACAAATGAAGGCAGTGCAAGTCACAGCAGCGCTGATGCCGGGGGCCTCTTCTTTTTGAACTTTCTCGGCTCATTGAGGCCCTCTGTACAAACACTGTGTTGCAAAGATTCTGCTCTAGACTATCAGTGACGAGTGGACAATAAGATTGTAGTTGGTGTTATGTGCACACAAGGATGCAACACGACTTCTTATGTTGCTTGCAGAATGGCGCTGTGACCGCATTGACCGCGCCAGCCCAGAATGACTCCGTTCTTTTGCCTAGCGGATCTAGGATGCCGTTGGTGGGATTTGGCACATACAAAGTGGACAAAGCAGACAGTGTTAGGTGAGCTGCTTGCTGCTTGCTGCTCACTGCTCGCTGATGACCGCTCACTGCTTGCTTGTTAGGCAGTCGGGCGGTAGCTGAAGGCTACAAACACATAGATTGTCCCTCCTTCTATGTCAATGAACAAACAATCAGAGAAGGCAGACACAATCGCAGAAGGCCTGCCCGACTTGTTTGCTTTTCTGGCAGGCGGGCAATAGCAGCAGGGTACAGGCACATAGACTGTGCCTCCTTCTATGACAATGAACAAACAATAGGAGAAGGCTTGTCAGACTTCATCAGCAGTGGCCACCGGAGCGAGCTTTTCATTGTGAGCAAGATCTGGAATGATGCCCACAGACCCAAATTGGCCAGGTATGCATTGTTCAGCAGTTTCTGAGGACTGAGAGCCCCTTCATATTGCTCAAAGTGCATGTCAGCCCTGCCGCAAACTCCAGCTCTACATCTGGGTGCATCAGCAGCGCTCACAGGAGCAAGCTTTTCATTGTGAGCAAGATCTGGAATAATACCAACAAACCCAAACTTGCCAAGTAAACAGCATGTTTGCCTTGAATTGTAATCATTCTTGATACAAAGTAGTAGGGTTTTAAAGCAAAGAGAGGATTCATAACAACAGCAAACCTAGTCATCAAGGTCTGGAATGATGCCCACAGACCTAAACTTGCCAGGTCAGGAGTGCCACAGCATGTTTGTCTTGAAACTGTTCCTGATAGAATAACTGGTAGTAAATGACAGCACCAATCACATCTCAAGAATGAATCTTGAGAGCAAACCATCATCAGCGTCGTGTTAATGATCAGGTTTTGTGGGACGACTGTGCCTGCTGTGATATCAACTTCTCGGGAGTAAAAATTTTGCTATCATTCATGCAGAAGGTGCAATACAATTGAGAACACACTAGACAAGTCTTTCATTGTTTGCATGCAGCATCTCTCATGTGCTGCATGCATGCAGGGCCGAACACGCAAACTGCACTTACTACCATCATGACATTTGTTTGAACCATTGTTGTTGTGATGTTTTGTCCCAACATGCATGCAGGGAGTCATGTGAAAAGAGCATCAAGGACCTTGGGTGCGATTATTTGGACCTGCTGCTGATGCATTGGCCTGATGCCTGGCAGCCTGGCAGTGGCATGCCTGGGACTATTGATGACACTGTCACCATTCAGCAAACATGGTAAGTCATGCATGTTCAGTTCTGATCCTTTTGTTTGTCTTGTCTTTCGTGTCATTCATGCATTGGCCTAAAGCATGGGTGCCTGACAGCAGCATGCCTGGGACTATGGATGCTGATACTGTCATCATTCAGCAAACATGGTGTGCCTTTGCTGCGTAAGCACTCAGCAATCATTGTAAGTTGCAAACGGCATACAGTCAGCAGATATGTGGAACAATGCGATGGTCATAGAATGCAATGGTCACACATTGGCGCTGCCCGGCAACGGTCTGACTGACACTACTGGTAATCCCATGCAACGCACATTGAAAGCCATGCATTCAGCAAACACCGTAAATTTTGTAACATCATTCATTCAGCACATGTTTTGGGTGATAGAGGGCATATTTGCAAGACTGACGCAAGGACGTCATGGACAAGCTGGTTGATGCTGGATCAATGAAGCACCTTGAAGTCAGCAATTTCAGCGTGAAGCAAGTTGATGAGTTGTTGACTCATGTGTTGCTGTGTGACACAGCTGTGATGCACCTGCTTGACTGATACAGGGAAGCCATGGAGAAGCTGGTTGATGACGGGCTAGTCAGGCATCTGGGAGTCAGCAACTTCAGTGTGAAGCAAGTTGAGGAGTTGCTGACGCATGCGCGCATCAAGCCAGTTGCCAACCAAGTGGAGCTGCATCCTTTCATGGCACAGCGCAAGCTTGTGGGTGTCTGTGCCAGAAAGGTAGTGATTGTGACAATTGCACAAACAAGCTTTGAAAAGAGGATTTGCAGCTTTTGCAAACTGCATTTATACATTCATGGCACAGCGCAAGCTTGCAGGTGATGATAATGACAACAGTGAAAACAACAGTCACAAGGCTTTAACCTTTTATGGCACAGCACAAGCTTGCGGGATTCTGTGCCAGAAATGTATCAACTTTAACAGCTGTCATCTCAAGAAGCGGAGGCTGACATCCATTTGGTCAACATTGTTGTTGCAAATGCATTCTGCCATGACCTACTGAATGTCAACCCTCCATAATGTTAGATGGATGGCATGCAAGCAAGTGTCTGCATTGTATAGTATCTGTGCAACATACAAAAGCTGGACTCTGTATGACAACATGATACCACTAAGAGTAATTCAGCTACAGCTGTCATGGCAAATGCCAGTCCTGTTTGGTGTCTGTACAACGCACTATTGCTGGAGTCTGAATGACGACATGATACCACTTTCAGTGACTCAGCTTGAGCGCGCAAAGGCTCTTGCGAGGCAAGATCCACCTTCCATGACTCTGACAGACTTCCAGCACTCATCCACTGCTACAGTGAACTCTTGTTGTAACGACTGCTCTGGTCACCAAGAAATCTGTCCTTATATCAAGTTGTCCTTACTCATACGGACCACTGCAGTCAGAATGCAGTGATTGGTCACCAAACGCACTGTCCTTACATTGAGATTGCCCTTACATTAAGTGTCCTTACAACAAGAGTTTACTGTAGTAGCAACCCTCATGACACTGTTGGCACCGACCTGCTTACTTCTATAAGCAGCAGCCTTCATCCTCACGTCAGCAGCAGGCAGCATTACTGCCCTGCCAGAAGTGTTGTGTGATGTTGTTGCATCAATCATGCAAAGTCTGTTGTTGCTTGCACTGCTTAACGCTGGCATGCCAAATTGCGTGTATACCATGCCTGGCTGACAGCATTGATCTGTAGTCCAGAATGTCATCTTTAGACTTCGATAGTGACAGTGACAGAATAACACCCTGACATCCTTACTTTGCACAGATTGCAGCATGGCACTGAAAAGTGCTATTTTATGGGTTGCATGGCGTCAAATGCATAGGGTATGCCCCTCTAGGCCATGCAAAGTCAGACTTCTTTGATTACAGCCCATTGCTTGAGATTACAGAGTGGGTTTGACACAATTGTAGGATAGTGACGAATGTGTATGTGTGGATCATAGGGGGTCAATTGCATAGGGTCTGCCCCTCTGGGCCATGCAAAGTCAAGCATCTTTGAGCAAAGCAGATTGCAGATAGGTATTGACAAGATCGTAGCAGTTGGCAGGTGTTTGTGTATGAATCGCAGGGCGTCACCTTCACAGGGTATGCTCCTCTGGGTCATGCAAAGCCTGACTTCTTTGAGAACAGCCATTGCTTGAGATTGCAGAGTGACACTGACAGAATTGTAGGTTAGTGATCAATGTGTATGTGTGGGTCGTAGGGGGTCAACTGCATAGGGTCTGTCCCTCTGGGCCATGCAAAGTCAAGCATCTTTGAGCAAACCCTGTTGCATAAAATTGCAGATAGGTGTTGACAAGATGGTAGCAGTATCATTGACAGGTGTTTGTGTATGGATTGCAGGGTGTTAACTGCATAGGGTATGCCCCTCTGGGTCATGCAAAACCAGATTTCTTTGAGAACAGCCCATTGCATGAGGTAGCCAAGGAGCTAGGACGAACACCCGCACAGGTCAGACACCTCAATGCTAAAGTACCCTCGTACGTTCACTATGCATCATGACCTGTCAGCATGACAGCACAGTAGTCATGCAGATGCCTCTGACCAAATGTGCCAGACGCACATCCGCACAGGTCAGACACCTTTATGCTGCTCGTCATCCATCAGATGTGCATTGCAAAACCTGAATCAATATACTGCACGCCTGCACAGGTCAGACATCTCAATGCTAATCATTAGTTACAGTCATTTGCCAGCTTGCAAAGGCTACAGTGCTGCAAATAAGGCCATTCAAGGCGCCAAACGCACACATGTACAAGTGAGACTCACATTTTGAGTCATTCAGCCGCATCTGGATTTTTCAGCCTAGAGCACCACAAGTAATGCAAGCTTTTCAGGTGTTGGGGGACCAACACCACGCCCGGCAGTCATACTTCTGGTGACATTTGTCTCTGGGCAAGTCGTGTGTGCGTGTGTGCGTGCATACCAAGGCTGCTTGTGACCACGCAAGCACCCTTGCTTCTGTGTGTATCTTTTGATGCTCTATGATGAGTTCTGCAACAGTTTGTTCACCTTGGAGAACAGCAGTCTGGGCTGATGCCCAGGTGGCGACACACTGTTCATTTACTGAGAGCTTCTAAGTAACACATGATAGCACATGGCCTAGTGAATCTCTCGCCCAGTGGCATCAAGTGGTCACGTGTCAATTTGTAACAATCTATGCACTTGAGGCAGTTATATGCAAAACATGCAACGGCTGCCATGAGGATCACACCAATCATTAAACAGAGAAAAGTTACTGCGCAAATGGTCATTGTGCCATTTGTCTTGTGGTTGTAGCAATGCTATGCGCAGCCTGGCTTCTCAGATTTCGACTGCGGCAGACGTAAGACGTATTCGAATTTGAATCAAAACGGTTTTGATTGCGCAGGTCTGTTTGAAGTGGAATGTGCAGCGTGGAGTGGCAGTGATTCCCAGGAGCCAGAATCCCAACAACATCAAGTCCAACATTGAGGGGCTGTTTGACTGGGTCTTGCCTAGAGAAGCCAAGGTCAGCACTATTCTTCTTTTGTGCTTTATTCTTTTTTCTTCTTCTTTGGTCTTCTGTACTTCTTTGATTTGGCTTTTGGCTTGTCTCCTTTTTTGGCCTTACTGCTCATGGCAACATCAAGTCCAACATCCAGGGGTTGTGTTACTGGGTCTTGCCTCAGGAAGCCAAGGTGAGCCCCCTTCTTTTTCAACCTCTTCTTCCTCAATCTTCTCCTCTTCTTCAACCTCTTCTTCATCGAGCCATAGGTTACACATTCTTGTGTTTGGTTCCCACTCATTTTACTCAGCAACATCAAATGCAATATTGAGGGCCTCTATGACTTTGTTCTATCTAGAAAAGCCAAGGTCAGTCTTCTTCATCCTCCTTTTCATCACTGTCTTCATTCTCTTGATCATCACGTTCTTGGAGCCTCCTCTTCATCTTCCTCTCATGTGTCCCTTTCTTCTTCATCCTCTGTCTTCCTTATAATTTGTCTCTGCTTACCTAGCTTCTCCTTTGCCTGCCTTGTTGCTTCAAGCAGCAAAGGGCAGACAGGGAGATGCTCCAGCCTTTGCATCTGTGAAGCCTTCTGTGGGCTGAGGTCCTCACAAATACATGCATGTCTGCAACATGACTGTACACATGTGCTGGTTCATGAATGCATGTGTGTGTTCACAGCAGCTCTGTGTCAAAGTATGACTCAGTGATACACACGTGTCACCATAGGCTGCTTGGCAAGGAGGTCATCTGGATGTGAAGTCCTCTGTGTGTGTCATTCCAGATGGTCACCATGCCAATTAGTCCATGGTGACATGTGTGCATTGCTGTGCCCCATGTTGCTGCACAGCTGCTGTGACCGGCAATCATAGGAGATTGCAAACGTAAAGTGCAGCAACATCTTAGGCTAACTGGAAGGGTGGTCATCTGTTCTCATCAAGTTCTCTGTGTGTGTCATTCCAGATGGTGTCCCTGCCAGTGAGCCTATGATGACATACGTGCATGACTCTGCCTTATGTTGATGCACAGCTGCTGTGACCGACAAACATAGGAGATTGCAGATGTAAAGGGCAGCAACATTTTGAGCTGATGGAAGGGTGGTCATCTAAATTGAAGTCATGTGTGTGTGGCACTCCAAGTGGTCACCATGTCAGGTAGCCTGTGATGACATATGTGCATACATGTGCCAGTACATTGTTACACATCCACTGTGGCTGGCAAGCACAGGAGATCAGCAAATGTGAACTGCACTCGCGTATGTATCTGGTGATTCACCGCAGCTGTGCGTTCATGTATGCATATGTCATCATAGATTGATTGGCAAGGAGCTCATCTGGGTTGGAGTTGTGTGTGTGCATCACTCCACGTGCGCATCACTCCACCATGCCAAACATCTTGTGGTGACATTTGTTCAGCTGGGCATTGGTGCTCAGCCCAGCTGTGGTTGACAATCTCAACAGATCATGGGGGGATGTAGCAAACTTGCTTCCATGCTTTGTGTTATTGCCTGCAAATTCGCCAGTGCCAGACTGAGTGTCCAGCAGACAATGGCAACAGGTGTTGCCTTCAGATGTATTGCTGTACATATATAGCAGCTTTGTACAACCCCCTGAGCTTTGTTCTGCTGCTGCTGCTTGCTGCCGCCCTTTCCTGCTAGTTTTTGTATTCCTGATATCACTGCTGCTGCGCTTGCATAGGTGGGGTGCATTTACATTCATCATGACAACTTCTATATGCTGCTGCTGCTGCTGCTGCTGCTGCTGCTGCTGCTGCTGCTGCTGGCTGACATCCTCATCTACTGATGTCTGACTTGGTATTGCTGCACTAATCACACAGACTTTCTCTTTGCATGTGAAAGTGTTGCTGTGCATGTGCTGCAGGCCAAGTTGGACACTCTAGACATAGGCTACCGCACAGTGACTGCTGACTGGCATGACTGGGGTGATGTTGAAGAGGGCGGTGCTTCCAAACCCAGCAAGGTCCTAGCATAGACACAGCCCCTCCGTCGGTAGACACAGGCACAAAAGTGGTAGACACAGGCACACAAGTGGTAGACACAGGCACGTGACTAGTGGACATGTTCTATTGCACTGTGACTGCTGACTGCATGGCTGGGGTGATCTTGAAGTTACCTGTGCCTCACAACCTGGCAAGGTTGTGGCACATCGCGTCCACTCAAGTAGTAGACACAGATATATGACTTGAGGCGACAAGCACTTGGTCAATGGACACAGTCTGATGACCAGTAGAAGCTGGCACAATTGACAGACATAGGCCCCAGCATCTATCACCTTTACTGATACTTGATGGCACAAAACACCTGGACAAGTGTAATGTACAGCTTTGACATATACAAGCTTGTGGGCGCATCTGGAGGCAGCTCACCAAGCTTGTGAGATAGGCATAATATCAGAAATGAACCTTTGATCTCAAAGCATGACTTCTTGTCAGACAAAATGGTTGATGAAGCAAGGTTCAAGCACATACAAAACCTTGATATGCAAGTTTTGGCTGATTCAGGATGGCAGTCCAGAAGGCAAGGAGATGTATGAGTCTCAGGTGCAAATCTGCGGGCTTTGTTACAGGGCAAACTTAATTGGCTCTCTGACACGTAGCTAGCACACCCTTTTCATGCGCCCCAATTCAGTGTTTTCGGATGTTAGGCCGTTTGACCTCAGATTGGAGGTCGGCGGTTCGATTCAGCGCTTCCGCACGATTGGTCCTGTTCCCAGCCCAGGATATGATACTTGACGTTGATTGCTTGTTGATTTGGGTTCTCCGCTTCCGTTAATTGATTCAAGTCCGGGGGTCTTGATTTAACGGGGGGGGAATGTTACAGGGCAAACTTAATTGGCTCTCTGACACGTAGCTAGCACACCCTTTTCATGCGCCCCGTTACAGGCTTGCCTATCGTAAAAATATGGGTTCTTTATCACTTTTGATCGAAGATGCCATTTACTTGATAGCAGTGAGCTCAGCCGAGTGCGAATTTGTAGCTTGCAACATTAACTTTACTGTCACAGTGGAGGACAGTCTCAGCAGCAACATGGCCACAGGCATCGCCTGATGCCGCCAGGTGTAATACTATACTATACTTTGTAAGGACTTGCATTGTACAAGCCTCGACGACGTCATTACAGCACATCATCAGACATGCACATGCTTATAGGAAGCCCATGGCCACTGCAGGTCAAGACGACATCATTGATAGCGTTACACTGTTTCCAAGCCCACAACAAAAGCAGCAAAAGCTGTACAATAGCAGGCCAACGAAACCAAGGGGACCAACTTGAAGCTGAAACACAACGGTTCAAAAAACTCCCGCAACAGACACAAGGCTTGCGTGCCAGGTGACTGATGTCTATTGTTTTTGCTAAAGCAGCAGATAGTAAACCAGCAAAATTGCAAAGGCCTGTTGCCTTTTGCGACGCATTCCTGAACATGCAGCAGGTAGCTCAGCATAAGGCAATGACTTCATGTACATCTGACAAGCAGGGAATGGCGCAGGCAAGAGAAACCAAAGCGATCTGATGGTGTTGTTCATGGTGCCCTCTGCTCTCAAAGCAAGTTGTGGTGCGCATGTGCTTGCACCTGAAATGGAAAACGTCAGAAGCAGGTCAATGTGAAAAGCTAGAAAAGAGCACAATGAAATCTGCTTGTTGTTCACGCAGGAAATGCTTATTGCAGCTTACATTGTGCTTGTCCACACGCTAAACCCCTTGACGCAACCTCAAAAATTGGAATGCTACAGGAGAGGTCACTCTCCATGTGAAAACGCCTCTCCTTTGTTTATCCTTCCTTGCAGAATACTTGGTATTGATTGCAGACTCCATTTTGCCATTTGCCAGGAGTTTGACCCAACTCTATCTTCCACTGATCGCCCCAGCCAGCCTTGCAAAATTTGCCTTGACAGCTTCTGCCATTTGCCCCACACATAACTCTGAGCCCATTCATCGCCAATCCTAATTTGCCAATGTGCTGAGCCCAAATTGTTTGCCGTGACTCAATCCAATCAGACTGATTTGGCCTTTGTGCTTGTACTGCTTTCAGTTGCAATGCTTCTGAGATACATGCCTCTAAGTCGCCTCTCATTGAGCGCCACAACAATCGAGCTGAGCACCACACCAATCAGGAACTGAGCAGCAATGGCTGTGCTGATGCACTTCCAAGGGCTGTACTGTGGAAACACTGCTTGGCAGATGGTGTTCGGCAGAACTGCAGCTGACATGGCGAAGTTGATGAGCTGGCACGGCATGTGGATATGGAACCGTACCTGCAGACAAACACACGTTGTCGGTGCTCAAGAGATCTTGCACACGGAGTCAAGTTCTAATTGTTCATTGTCTTTCTCATACTCCTTTTTACATGCTTTTTGTTCTCCTAGGAGAGTTCATGATGGGACAAGGCAGAGGGGTGCTGCATAGAATATGCAATGCAGCAGTGAACAGGCCTGCAGCTGCTTGCAACATGCTCGTAGCATTGATTGCAGAACGTGGATACGCATCTGCAGACAAAAACAATGGAGGAAGTCACAATGTCTGTACAGATGTGGCAGAATATGCATGAAGTGGACCACAGGCCTGCAGCTGCCTGCAAGATGCTCATAGCGAAGATTGCAAAACAAAGGACAGCAGGCTGTCCAAAAAACTTCTGCACATCACGGAAAGGGCATTTTGCTGAGGTAGAACTCGCTCAACAGCTCATGCAACTTCATGCAGGTACACAGCCCGCATGCACACTGGTGAACTCACGGGGGTGAAAGGAGGGGCGAAGTCAAGAAGAGAGGCAGCTAAGAAGAGAGGCAGTGAGGAGGATCTGGGGGGGAGCAGGGGAGGGGGGGCCATGAGGGGTAGGGGCATTGGTACTCATCATGACACCAACAGCAGGCATGAGCAGAGGCCATGAGTTGCAATAGCATAGTAGTCAAATCATGATCTGCCGATCGTGGGGGTGGGGGGGTGGGGGGTGGAGAGGGAGGGACCTTGTTGCGCACCATGACACCAACAGCAGTCATGAGCTGTTTGCAACAAGATTTGCCGCCAAGGCATTGAATGTGTTGAGGTGGGAGAGGGAAGGCCAGTGTAACGGGTTGGAAGCGGGGGTTGTTGGTGCTCACCATGACACCAACAGCAGTCATGAGCAGAGGCCATGTGTTGGAATAGCGCAGTAGCCAGGGCCATGTGGGCAAGCTCACTTCTTGAGCATATCTTGGGTAGAGGTACAAAGCATTCATGCCGCTATACACTGCAGCAGATGTGCGCAAGGCACCCTGCCTGTATGTTACCCACCTACATGCACGCAATCACACTTTCACCAACTGTAGGAACTTCAAGACTGCTGCTTACCATCAACGTTGTGGAGGTGGTGAGTAGCGTGGAGGCGTTTGAATATCTGGCCAGAAATGACAGTCCGTGCAGCTGTGCGATGGGGGCTGCTTTGAGCACAGCAGGCGTGAGGAAGAAGGTGTATGACATGATATACCCAGAACCCATCAGACGCAACATGGGCTCCCTCACATTGACCCACCTGCACTCAGGACAGTAATAGACATAAGTCTTATATGTTCCATCATAAGTTCTAGGTGTGTGTGACACAAGTCTTGTCTCACTAGCTGGGTTTGTTCACTGAGAATGATGATGAGCAGTATGTCAGACAGCCCCTACTCTCCCAAGCCTTGACGTTGGTGACTGACAATGTCATGATCACCCTTTACACTTTCCCTGTTTTCTTCAGCAGAAATGACGCATTATGTCTTAGACATGCCTTACTTGGCGCATGTGCACCTTGGAGGAGTGACTAAATGCTCATTCAACAGGTACTGTCACATTGCATTGAATGCCTTTGCCTCAATGGGCTTTGTCCTTTTGTGAGTGTCAACAGCATCAGATTTCAATTGCATCACAACTGGAGCAACTTCAATCTGGCCTTGGACATGCAACACAAACTTTGCTGGCACAACACCAGCGCTCATCATATGCGCGGTCTACATGTAGAGCTTACAAGCGCATCAGTGGAGCATAGGTATCGCATGCAGAGAACGATGTACACAATGCACAGCATGACAGCTAGGCGGGCAAGCTTTGAGGCAGGCAAACAAGGAAGCACAGATGCAGAATCACACATACTTTGAAATGCTGGAAAGCAAAATTGCCCTCTTACAGCGTTACAGCACCTGTTTTGCATGTGAAGCACAATGAACAGCATGACAGGTGACCTCATCATAAAGATGAGCAGCACGAGAAATGCCTTTGCATGTACAGCAGAAGTGTACCTGTCTTGCATGTACAGCACACTGAGCACAATGAACAGTATCTACACACCTATTTTGTGTGTAGAGCACTGTGTGCACAATGGACAGCATGACAGGTGAACTTATCACAAAGGTAAGCAGCACAAGGAATGCCCACATTTGCATGTACAGCAGTGGCGTACCTGTGTTGCATGTACAGCGCACTGAACACAATGAACAGCAGTTACACACCTGTCTTGTGTGTAGAGCTTTGTGTGCACATACCCAGCAGTTACACACCTGTCTTGTGTGTAGAGCACTGTGTGCACAATGGACAGCAATCACGGACCTGTCTTGTATGTAGAGCACTGAATGCACAGTGGACCGCAGTCACGCACCTATCTTGCAGGTACAGTACGGTATACACAATGAACCCTAGTCACACACCTGTCTTGTGTGTAGAGCACTGTGTGCACAACGGACAGCAGTCACGCACCTGTCTTGCATGTACAAAACGGTATACACAACGGACAGCATGACTGTCAGGGTCAGCCCAAACGTAAGCGGCACTCGGTATGCATAGCCATGCCCGCTGGAGAAGCCTAGGTGCAGATAGATAATCACACATATGATCAGGCTCACTGCATCCACCTGCATGCACCAAGCAGTGGCCAGTGAGTGCTTGCATGAGTGGTGTATAGCATGCGGTGTATAGCATGCTAAGCTTGACGCACTGCAATTGTGCTCAGTTTGCTGCTTTTAGACAGCAGTCCCAAGCCGCTTCTGATTCTGACTGAATAAGGTTTGCATAGCCATGCCTACTTGAAAAGCCCAGGTGCAAGTAGATGACCACACAAATGACCAGGCTCACTGCATCCACCTGCATGCACCAAGCATTGGCCAGTGAGTGCTTGCATGAGTGGTGTATAGCATGCTAAGCTTGACGCACTGCACTTGTGCTCAGTTTGCTGCTTTTAGACAGCAGTCCCAAGCCGCTTCTGATTCTGACTGAATAAGGTTTGCATAGCCATGCCTACTTGAAAAGCCCAGGTGCAAGTAGATGATCACACAAATGACCAGGCTCACTGCATCCACCTGCATGCATCAAGCATTGGCCAGTGAGTCCTTGCATGAGTGGAGTATAGCATGCTAAGCTTGACGCACTTCAGTTGTGCTCAATTTGCTGCTTCCAGACAGTACCCTCTGGCTGCTTCTGATACTGACTGACTGAGGTGTGCATAGCCATGCCCACTGGAAAAAGCCGAGCGCAAGTCGACAATCACACAGAAAAAAACAGGCTCACTGCGTCCACCTGTATGCACCAAGCAATGGTCTGTTCTCTGATGAATGCCTGCAGCGGTGTTCATTATCCTGAACTTGATATGCTGCAGTGCCATTCAGAACGCTGCTTCAAGACTGTGTGATTTGGATTTGTTCTTGGAAACTTGACTGTCAGCATGGTGCCTGGTGCAGCAGACTAGATGTGTCTGGTGACCAACATGGGGTTGCATAGCATGCTAAAAAGACGCGTTTCAGTGCTGCTCAAGTTGCTGCTTTTAGCAGTCTGTACTTGCTTCTGAGAACAGGTACTGCCAGCATGACAGCTGATAAAGTAGAGTGGTTTTTTTTCTGCTGGGCTCGAGTGCCTGATTTACGTCTCCCCGGCAGAGATGTATGCAAGGGTCTAGTTGTATACCAGCTTCAGGCATGCCCATCTGCTTTGCAAGAGGACAATCACACGGAATCTGCGTCTTGAGGCCCTTTGATGGAAGGCCTAGGAGGGAAGACAGGGTTGGGGCATGTATGGGTGAGTTCTGCTCAAAGCATCAGATGTGAGCAACTCTGTGTTGCTGTTGCTGTATACGCATATTGTGTATATGTACATTGTTGCTATTGTATATGTTGCTGTATATATACATATCGTTGCTGTATATGCATATGCACCTTGCATATGATGAGCGCGCTGCATGACAGAGCAGCCTACCTTGGTCATTTGCTTAGCATGGTATTTGCTGTAATCTTGCTCCAGATCTCTATCGTAGAAGTACAGCAACCATGGGTGCTGCCGCTGCTTCTCCAGTCTTCTTTGTGCTTCGCCTTCTGCCTCAGTAGCCTGACTGGGCCCACGTGACCAAGATGACTTGAAGGATGTGTCATCACGCACAGCAATATTGCGCCCAGAACCTCCATCGGCAGCCCTGCTGGATCTGGCGCCAGGTTCAGAATCCCTGCCTGGCAGAACCTCCTGCTGAGGTTCTGCCAAATCCTGAGCTGAAAGCGATGACGCTGAATGCTCCTGGTCATATGACCATTTCCTGGAATCAGGCGGCAGGCCTTGGCCAGAGTACACTGTGGCCAGCGGCCTTGGCGGTGGTGGCGGAATGCCTGAGTCAAAGGCGGCAGGGTTGGCCACAGCTGTGGCCGCCACTGCATCCAACAGAGACCCACAGGAGCTCTGTGCATGACCTGTTCCCTCCTCTCTGGAAGGGTCTGCCATAGACCCTAGCCGCGACGGCTGGGCACTAGACTGGCGAGAAACCATACTGTCAGAGTAATGCCTGTCTAGACTTGGCAGGCTGTTCCCACTAGGCATTGATCCAATAGGAGAGGGGTTCCTACTAAGCATCTGGTCCAGTGGGAGAGAGCCTGACTGCTCCTGCCTTCTACCTGGCCTTTCGCCACCCAGGACTGAAATGGTGGGAATGGCAATGCCACTGGTGGTGGCAAAGGGCGTTGCTGCATTCCTCAGCATGGCTGCAGCAGCGGTGGCGTCAGCACCATCAGCTGTGGAAGGGCTCTCGTCAGCTGTGGCGCCATCAGCCTCAGCGGTGGCAGCAGGGCCGTTGAGCACTGGCCCAGAAGGGGCCAGGCTGTGATCATCTGCGCCCACAGCTGTGGCCACAGCAGCAGCGGTGTTGGCTGCATGCAATGCTTGGTCAATCAGGGGCTGCCGCTGATCATGCATGATGGGTATCAACTGCTGAGCCAGCCCTTTGAGCTTGATCAGCGTCCTGCAACAAAGTACAAGTTAATTTGAGCATCACAACATTTATAGATACACCACAAAACATGGCGCCAGCAAGATTGCCAAGGCTATGTGCAAGGCAAAGCCCTACGCCACATACTACAACAGCGTATGACTGATTCTCCACTCAGAGATGCTCAACAGTCAAGCGAGCTCAAATGCACTGAGCTGAAACCAAATCCAAAGGGCCATGCAGCACCATAAAATGTATGCACTCAATTTGGCAGGTCTTGCCAAAGGACCACTTGCTGCACACCATACAAAAATGCAACAAACTGACAACGTGGCACAGGGCTCCAGTGAGTCAAGTGTGTATGTTGTCTGTACCTTTCCAGGTCATGCGCTGTCCACGCAGCCCAAGGATCAGCACTGATTCTGACTGTTAATCAATCAATCAAATCAATCGATTTTACTGTCCTTGGGACCCAACAGGGGGGTCAACAGACAATATCAACAATGAATCAATGCAAATCATACCTAAACTAAAACAAGCATGCAATAAATTGTCTCGGCGTTCGTCAACAGAGCACCTGGATAGCTAGGGACATGAAGGAGAGGTGCTAGTGCTGCGACGCCACTAACACACTACTACACCTTAATTGTCTTTGATGTTCTCAACAAAGCATCGAGAAGTGC
>BDIU01000361.1:175-207279 GCA_002118135.1 Trebouxia sp. TZW2008
CACACTGCTACAGCTGTGACTCATGCAAATGTCCTGATCAAGACTTTCCGGCTCCCCTGTACGCTGCACTGTACTGCTTTTGGAATGCTAAGCCATCTGACAATCTAGCAGGCATGGCTGGTGCAGCCTGCCATGAACGACTGTGTGCAGACAACAACCAATGCCGAAGTCAATGCATATGGACAGGGCCGCCATCATTTGAACTTGAGTCTGCATGGTGTACGCAGTACACGACCATCTACGCGCAAAGCTGCTCTATAACTGAGATCATATGAACAATTTCTGCCGAAGGTACAAATCTGAAACATTCAGTTGTTTGATCAGTCATATGGCTTGATCTCTTCCTGGGCAGCAAGCTTGCCAAGAGCTCTGAAATCAAATGTAACAAACAGGTGCAGCCAATGTAACTTACATTAAGGTAAAACAAGCTAGATTGCAGAGTCCATTATACAAGCAGCTGCTTCAATTCAAGCAAATCAACGTGAATCACTAGATTCCTCGTCAGAACCCTTACAGCTCAGCTTGCTTACACTTTCTGCTGAAGAATTGTCAGACTGCCTCTGTTGCCGATTGAGATTTGCAGCTGCTCGTCAAAATATAAAAAGTCTCTCCAGCCTTTCATGGGCTCAGGGAACTTCAACAGAATTTTGCCTTCTTCATCCTAAAATCATAACAGCCTTCATCAATATGATTCTGCATTGCTTTCTCAAAGTATCGGCAAAATGGACCGTCAAAGGTGAGGAAACTGGATCAGCACTTGAGTCACACACCGCTCCAGAGCGTTTGGCTTATACTGGATGCAGCTTGACAAGCAACTTTTGCAAACAGTGTCACGATGTTTTGGCTTCAAACAGCAAGTGCACTTCTTGGATTTTATTGCATACAGCATGCGGCAACCCTCAGCTTTGTGCAAACCTTCCATGATAGCTTTCATGTTCATGCAACACTACTGCAGCATACATGCTTGTTGATAGACGTGCAGTTTGTGGCACAGACCCACCATCTTGTCGTTTTCTTTCTGCATGACCTCCAGCCATTTCTGCTTTTCTGAGCTGTCTGAGGTTCTTGGCGCCAATGCCAACGCAGTAAAGCCAATCTGTGCCACAACAGTCGCTAACTGTCAAGTCACAGAATCCTGCTGTTGCTAAGAAAAGTCTACGCCGTTAGGCGTCACAACGAGAGCCTCTGTCTAAAGAGGCAATCCGGGTCTGCTGTTGCTATCTGTTGCTGCCTTCGGGGTGTGATTTAGATAGAATTGCCAACAGACACGGTGTAGCAAACTTGCAGTGAAAGGTAGGAGCCTCACTGTGACAGGGTGAGCGTCGTGTGATCTTAGACCCATAGATCGTACTGAATGGCAAGTAACGGCCCCTACATTACACGTTGTCAGCTGCGAGACACTGGCTGCTGCTACTGCCTTCAAAGGCCAAGGGTAGTCCCAGAGATACTTGGCAGTCAACTGTGTACAAGGACCTCTCCGCCCTTCCTGTCCAATATAATTGGTTTTGTCCAATATAATTGATTTAGGTTAGCACATGGTTGAACTGGTTGGAGACAATTGATTGCTTCTGTACGTACCTAGTTGGGCCTGCTGAGCCTGCCTAGCCCACGTTCATACCCACGTTCATGATGAATCAATGAATGAAATGCCTTCAAAGCTTGACTGACAGCACTCACGGTGTGCTCAATGCAACACCGTGCCGAGACACTAGATCTGGCTCACGTCACATCATCGTGCTTTGGTCTAAGAAGTTCTTGCATGGATCCCAGTTGTTTTGATGCCCTGCCTGGTTCAGATATGCCGCAGGCAACCAAGTTGAGTCCAGAAGTGCAGTTGGCGTGCAGTAAAAATTGAGGTGCAACAATGCGCTGCCTACTTCAGCTATGCTGCAGGCATTTGACTCTGAGTTCAGGAGTGCAGTTGATAAGCAACAAAACCTGATGTAAAACAGTCCGCTTTGAATGTCTCTTAAGGTGCTATGTACCTTTTGCTTGGAAGGCTCTGCATCATCAACTGTGTAGTCACCAATGGTGGATTGCACTCCTTTGATGCCAGCCAGAGGCCCATCATGAAACTGCATAGCAACCAGCATGTTTGCCGAAGGTGCATCTCGGCATTCAGCTGCACCATACACTATACACCGGCATTGCCTAAGCAAGACGTGGCAGAAAGCATGCATAAGTGCAAGGCCATCAAGACTTGGCATCAACTCCAGTTGGCTAGTGCGCAATGGTGGATTGCACTCCTTCGATGTCAGCCAGAGGCCCATCATGGAACTGCAGTCATCAATTGATTCACTACATATGCTTGCTAGGCAGACTTTGAATGGCAGCAGCATGTACAAACACAGTCAACTGCCTCCATGCAAATTTGTCATGCAACTGCATAGCACCCACAGTGCGTAATGACCTTGAGGAGATTTGTTTCCATGACTCTGCTGCAAATCTCAGCAAGCATGTGAAGGGCGGGCATAATGACCCTGTACAGCAAGCATGACATAGCAACTCTAATGCATTTGCCACAGTTAAGGGCACAGAATGTATAGTGCAGGAGAGATTTGAAATGGTTGTGCACGAGTGCATGATTCCCATGCCTTTGCAACTTGAATTGCAACATGCAAGGTGCCCAATCTGCTTTGAGCATGACCATCCAATGATGGTGAGCTTTTTGATCACAGTGATGATGATGAGTGATGGTGAAGCAGTGATGAGTGATGGTGAGTGATGATGAGTGATGGCGAGTGATGGTGAGTCATGATGAGTGCTGATGGTGAGTTGCTATGGTCAGAGTGAGTTGATGGTCTAGGGGAGACGCTGCTCACTGTGAATGGGATGTTGACTTGGTACTGATTGTGATACTCTTTGCTGATCAAAACCTCTGTCCCTTCAGCCTTGACCTGCACAGGCAAGAGAAGTGCTGCTTGACAATCTGAGTCTGCATGGCTCAAATTGCTGACACTATGCATTGACCATGCAGCGGTCTGCTTTGTGCAAAAGCAGTCTCACTGCCGTTGGTCAAGTCAAAAAAGAGGTAGGAAGGGTCATAACTTCAAGAATCCCTTCAGCCTTGACCTGCACAGGCAAGAGAAGTGCTGCTCGGCAATCTGACTTTGCAAGGCTTGGCTTGTGAGTGATCTGTGCAGCAACCTGCTCTGTGGAAGCTGAGTGAGCAAAACGTCAGGTCTGCCTGGCTAGCAAGACAAGACAAACCGTCAGACGCTACAGAGCTATGTGCAGAACACCTGAATCTTTGCTGATCAGGATCTGTCTCCCTCCAGCCTGAATCTGCTGCACAGGCAAGAGAAGTGCTGCTCGGCAATCTGACTTTGCAAGGCTTGGCTTGTGAGTGATCTGTGCAGCAACCTGCTCTGTGGAAGCTGAGTGAGCAAAACGTGTTAGATCTGCCTGGCTAGCAAGACAAGACAAACCATCAGACGCTACAGAGCTGTGTGCAGAACACCTGAATCTTTGCTGATCAGGATCTGTGTCCCTCCAGCCTCAATCTGCTACAAGCAAAAGAAGTGCTGCTCGGCAGTCTGACTCTGCGTGAACCAGACTGTCACCTGATTCCATGGTCTGACAGCCGTACATGAGCAGCCCGCAGCTCAGCATAAGGGCTTGACATCCTACAGCTGCAGCTGTCTGTGCAGCTGACTGTGCAAACCAGAACACAATGCGTGCAGCATCATCAACAGCAAAGAGACACAGATGCCTGCAACTCAGCATGGCTGCCATGTTACTATGGCCCAGCTTGCTTACCTTGAATGAGTTTGGCTTGAACTGCTTGAAGGAGATGGTGCCCAAGTCGCTGACTCCATCCTGAGACATTCTGTCTCCGAAATCACTCAAGACGCCCTTGAAAGTTCCAGTGATGCCCTCTTTGGTCAGCTGCACGACAGCATTATGCATACTGAAGAAGAAGAACAACACTCATGAGGAAGAAGAAAGAGAACGATAGGAAGGGGAAGAAGAAAAAATTAAACCAAGACGCCCTTGAAGGTTCTGGTGATGCCATCTTTGGTCAGCTGCACAGCATCATGTGACCAAACAACACAAGAAGAAGATAAAGAAAACATGCAAAAAGCGGCAAAACACACGCGTATACACTCGCATACACGCATACACATGTGGGTGCCATGCAGCATGGCGTTTAGAGCAGCCTTGGCTTGTGAGCACACCTGCTTTCGGTCTTTGGGGCTCACAGACTTCAGCTCTTCTACAAGGGTCTTGACCTCATCAGTCACCTCATTCTTCCTGTACAGCAATTACGCGGTGAGGGGCAAGCCACTTGTCCAGACAATATTTGACTATCAATACTGCTGCTGCCAAAGGCCAAAGTAATGTGTTTGGTGCTTGACCATCAAGATTTGTTCCTTCTAGACGTGTCCTAGATAGGCTCAGCAGGCCCAGCTAGGTATGTACTGGAGCAATCAACTGTCCCCATCAAGATCATCAAGAGTGCTGCTGCCAAAGGCCAGGTTAAGGTTTTTGGTCATTGACTATCAGCATTGCTGCTTGCTCAAGCCAGGTTAAGGTGATTGGTGTTGACCATTAATATTGCTGCCGCCAAATACCAAACTAAGGTGTTTGGTGCTTGACCATCAACATTGCTGCCTCCACAGGCCAGACTAAGGAGATGAATGGTCGACTAGCATCATTGCTGTTGGCAAAGGTCAGACTAAGGTGGTTGTATGCATCAAGCCAAAATGCAGCATGTTATGCGAGTCACATTAGCTTTCTTACTCTGCAACCCTAGGGTCTGTGATGGCTGCCTTCAGGTGGACTGCAAACTGCTCTGAATTCTCCAGTACTGCACTGCCATCTGGTGATGGTGGCTGAAGGCAACAGAACTGATCAGAACCACCCTTCCAGGCATGCAGTGAGCAATGGGCCAAAAATAGGTCAACAGGTCAATCAACCGGCCAGGGATACGCAGAGCATCACCTTGCCGGCAACCGGAGCTGCTGTCCTGTCGTTTGCGCGACATATATGCTTGCGAGAAGAGTCGCTGTGGAAGAACTCACGCTGCAGAGGCCTGCAGATGCCGTGATCAACGTGAACGTCTGGCAAGCGAAACGCTTGCGGATAACGCACAGCCTTTGCACGCAGATCGAAAAGCAATGCGAGCCAGAGGCCGCAAAAGATGACGGCACCTGCGAGGGGCACTGAATGCTTGTGCTCGCGAGTCTTGTGGCCTCACAGCAGAGCAGACTTTGAACGGAACCTGGAAGCAGGCACAGCAGTGCACAATGATGCACGGAGGTATGAAACATACATTTCTGGTTGCGCAAAGCCAAGATTTCGACCTGTCGAGTGCCGGCTAACGTCTGACTAGGATGCACGGTGAGTCCTTGCATGTTGGAGAGGAGTACACTCTGTCCTGTATACGCCAGATTGATCAAGAGAATTCTTTCTTGCGTTGTCAACTTTGTTGACCTTCAATGTCAGGGCTTCGTGATCGTTGTCGCATCTGCATGCGCGTTCTCGGCACAGCAGATGCGAGCGTTTCGGTAAAAGGAAGAGGTCCGGCCTTCACATTGAGTGAAGAAGAAGCGGCCGGACAGCTGGCACCTCTGACGTGGCCATGCTTTCATCACGTGCCGCAAATTCCATCACAAAATTTGGGTTCATCGAAAACCTTTTTTCGGCTTTTGCAGTACTTTGTGCATTACCCACGTAATACAAAATTTCCTGAATCTTCCGAGCGGGGCCATCGCCGGCGTGGCCTGTCAATCCTTTTGCTTCGCTGGCTGAATCTTTGTGATCTACAACATCGTTCTACACTCGCACATCGTGCTTGATCCGTGTCTATCGATCCAAAATACTTGCGAACGATAGTAGGGTACAACCTATTCCCGCTAGCCGCGCGCGCTCGTAGATTTCCTAGTTCCTGATGGACCCATACAAGGTGCACTTTTGCGCGAACTGAGTCAATTTGCTTGCACAGTTGCAACTATGACAAACAGCTATAGCAGACAACCAATTATGCCATTTGTCCCTGCAGTTTCGTCCCAGCAACCATTTTGATGCCCCCTACTGGACCACAAACAGCGGTGTACCAGTATGGAACAACAACAACTCTTTGACAATTGGCAACAGAGGTGAGATCGTGATCACTGCAGCTCCTGCCGGTTCACTATTACCAACATGTACTGGCACACTGCACGTTATGAGCAAGGGTTCCTGAGCACACCTCAGTCACCTTTGTGCGGTCTCATAGCACAATCAGTTGATGTCTTGTGCAGGGCCTGTGCTACTTGAGGACTACCACCTCATTGAGAAGCTTGCACAGTTTGACAGGGAGCGCATTCCGGAGCGTGTGGTGCATGCTAGGGGTGCCACAGCAAAGGGTTTCTTTGAGGTATGCTTTCCTATTGGCATGCCGTCTGATTGACTTAAACAGTCCTTAACTTGTGCTATCATTGCTTCTGTGAGTGGTGGCACTGCTGCACTCGTCAGTATTGTGCATGCTCCATCACAGTGGAAAATTGTGTTCTCAGTAGCTCACTAGCATCAGCTTACAGTATTGTGCCATCGTTTCGCTTGCAAATTGATATAGACAGCAACTCACTGATGGTTTGAGATCGACACAGACAGCAAGTGACTGGTCTTGCAAGGTGACATAGACCGCGATTAACAGATGTCCTGGTGTGTGCTGCAGGTGACCCATGACATCTCACACCTGACTTGCGCAGATGTCTTCCGTGCACCAGGTGTGCAGACCCCAGTGATCACCCGTTTCTCCACTGTGATCCATGAGCGTGGTTCACCAGAAACCCTGCGTGACCCCAGAGGGTTTGCAGTCAAGTTCTACACCCGTGAGGGTAACTGGGATCTTGTGGGCAACAACATGCCAGTCTTCTTCATCAGAGATGGCATCAAGTTCCCTGACATGATTCACGCCTTGAAGCCGAACCCCAAGAACCACATTCAGGAGGACTGGAGGATTGCAGACTTCTTCTCACATGTGCCAGAGGCAATGCACATGGTATGCTGCTGCAGCTTTGCATTGGCCTTTTGCCGTTTGTGCTGCATCATAGTTGTTGTATAGCCGGAGTTGTTATACGCTGAGCGGTTGTCAACTGTGTTGCGCTTGAGAAATCTAAGCCATCTTATGGAGCAGCAGCTCAGGCCAGTTGTTCATGCTGACCAGCTGTCACTTGAGCATTCTGCATAGAGCAGTCCAGCCATCGAATGAGGCAGCAGCTCAGGACGTTATGTATATCTGTAATGTTTGCAGCAGCAGCTGGCTTTGTCTCAACAGTACATGTTGACGTAGCACATCCTGTTGAGTCCTTATGTACTGTTGAGTCCATATGTACTGTTGATTCAAAGTCAGCTGCTGCTGCAAACTTGCCAGTCGTTGCTATGTCCTAAACTCATACAGCTCTTGCCTTTACCTTGAATTGGTGTTTCAATGGTCAGGGAGCTGAGTTGCCTGAGCAGTTGGCATTGTGGGTGTTTGTCTACAGTGTTGGCGCGTACAGCATTTCTGTTAAATAGTCATGAGGCATTTTTGCTGATCAAGCAGGCTGCATGGATGTGTCCTAATGATCTTTCATTGAGCCTGATATATCAGCACAATCTGAAGCACAAGAAGCAGAAGCTGCATTGCAACCACAATGACAGACCACATTCCTGCAAAAGGTTCTTGCTTTTCATTCAGGTCATGTTCTTGCAAGATGACACGGAAACGTCTTTGAGGTCTTTTGTGAGCTGCACTTCTTGTGTGCAAGATGCTGTTGCCTTTTCACTCATCTGGTTTGTGTCCTGCAGTTCACCTTCTTGCAAGATGACATCGGCATTCCCTTGAACTACCGCCACATGGAGGGCTTTGGAGTGCACACTTTCACCCTGATCAACAAGGAGGGCAAGATCACATATGTCAAGTTCCACTGGAAGCCCACCTGTGGTGTCAAGAACTTGCTAGAGGAGGAGGCTGTCCATGTTGGCGGCAGCAACCACAGCCATGCAACTCAGGTCAGTCACTCATAAGAGGATACCATGTGCCTTCAATTGACATCTATTACTCATCTCATGATACAAAGCAGGCACTGTAGCCAAGCTATCTGAGCTGCAGTTGCAGCCATGTCAAGTGTTTCAGCAATCTTCTGTATTAACTGCAACACCTGGTCACCACAGGCTGCGCTGTATACACAGCATTTCTCAGAAACATTTCGCTGAGTAGAGGTTGAGACTCAGATTGCTGTGCTGACATGTTCGTGGCAGTCCAACTGACAGCTTTGCACCGGTGATTGCAGGACCTGTTTGAGTCCATTGCAGCTGGTGACTACCCTGAGTGGAAGCTCATGATCCAGACCATGGACCCTGCTGACGAGGACAAGTTTGACTTTGACCCTCTGGATGACACCAAGACATGGCCAGAGGACATCTTCCCTCTGCAGCCTGTTGGCCGCATGGTGCTTAACAAGAACCCTGACAACTTCTTCAATGAGAATGAGCAAGTGGCCTACTGCCCAGCGCTGATTGTGCCAGGTAAGCCGAGCTGTATAGAGCTAGTACTTTTTCCCCGCCACTTCCATGTGTACTTAGTTAGCTTCAACTTCTGCGCGGTGGTCGGCAAGAGTCTGCAGTCTTCTTCAATGTGAATGAGCAAGTGGTTTATTGCCCAGCGCTCATTGTGCCAGGTACTTTATGCAGAGCTTCATCTTGTCAGTCTTGGTCTCTCCATCGTGCTCAGCACAAAGTTTGACAACCACATCTTGTTTCCAAAATGTTGCAAGCAAATGGTCTTGCTGCGCTGCCTCAGCGTGTCAGGTCAATTTGTTGTCCGTCATCTACAAGGGCTATAGACCTTGTCTCTGATGTGACTGATGCACACTGTCATTGACTTTGCATGACAAGGTGGCTTGCAGCTCATCAATTGCAGATGGAATTTTCTTCTCAGGAACTGTTTGCTCAGGCAAATATGAGGATTTTAGCAAGTGTCAGCATGCACCCTTAAAAAAAACAGGCTGTGCTTGCGCTCTCTAATCACTTATGGTTTTTTGCTAACTCTGCCCTCTGGCAACACTTGCGTCCCAGTGCGCTGCTGTCAAAAGGGCCGGGCTAGGACAGAGCAAGATGGCTTCTCAGCACACATAAGCCTGTTCTGTTCTTTGATGCTCTGGGACTGCTCAGCTACTTGCTGTGCATTGGTCATGGCTCGATTGTCACATGCTTCACCCAAGTGGCATTGCAGAGATGAGCTTGCAGGAGCAGAACACACTCCAATGGTCTATCTGTTCAACTCCTGCAGATCATCTCTGCAGTGCCACTGAAGGTATGTAACTGTCAGCTCGTGGCTGATGTCCCCTGCTGTGAGTTTGCTTGGATAGCTATGACGCTGGCAGGTCTTAAGCTGAGTCACCACTGCAGCCATTACGGTGTTTGCAAGATGTGCCAGACCTTGATCTGTTGCTCTTTGACACCCAGGATGCATGCAGTGCTATTGCAAGCATGCCTTGGGTTGAGACCAAGTTGAGCCAGTGCTGCTGCTTGATTGCCGGCATTGTGCATTGTGATGCAGATGCTGCAAACTTGTGTTCTTGACAACAACGTCCCCAGGCCCTATGCCAGATTGTGCTTGGTGCTGGCTCACGCCAGGCATGTCATGACTTTGCCTTCAGCTAATCAAGTGCTGCTGCTGCTGCAGGTATTGGCTACAGTGATGACAAGATGTTGCAGACGCGTATCTTCAGTTACGCAGACACTCAGCGGTACAGGCTGGGACCCAACTACTTGATGCTGCCAGTCAATGCACCCAAGAATGTGCACCACAACAACCACCACGATGGGGTCATGAATTTCATGCACAGAGATGAGGAGGTGGGTTTGAGCTTGTTGTGCTGCACCATATGTTTTGCAACATGCGTCAGTCCATTCTCTTTTGCTATGTGCTTGCTTGCAAGCAAAGTGCATTACTTGCAAGCAAAGTGCATTACTTGCAATGTTACACTACGCACAATAGCATATGTTGCTCTGTTGTTGTGCTCACTTTGCTTCCAATGTCATGCTCTACACAGCAGCACATGTTGCCCCATCTTGATTTGCGATTGCCTACGATCTCCTCAGGCTCATCAAAATGCCAGACCCTTTCTTGCAGCAAATTCACTTTTGTGGATTTGTTTTGTGAATTTGCTGCAAGAAAGGTTTCAAGCGATTTTGTGGAATTGGAGATTGCAAGTCATGGATTTCACAGATTGTGAGCCATTGCTGTGCACGTTTCTGTCATGACTGTGAAATGGCATTTACATGATTATTTTCCTGTTTTGAATTGCATGTTGCTGCCATGGTGTCGTGCTTTCAGCTGACTGTCATTCATCTATACACCTGCAAGTCATGAATCTCACAGATTGTGAGCCATTGCTGTGCACGTTTCTGTCGTGACTGTGAAAGGGCATTTACATCATTATTTCCTATTTTGAATTGCATGTTGCTGCCATGGTGTCGTGCTTTCAGCTGACTGTCATTCACTTATACACCTAGCATGCTTGCATGCCTGCAAGCTCATTTTGAGTGGCATGCCTGCAAGCTCATTTTGAGTGGCATGCCTGCAAGCTTAAATTTCAAAGTGACTTGCCTGCAAATTGGTACTGAACTCGTATGCATGTACCAAGTTGCCATGCACTTTGCAGATCAATGGAATAACAATGTTGTGAACAGACTTCCCTACTTCCCATCCCGCTTTGACCCAGCTAGGCACTCAGTGCCTGACCCCTTTCATGGTGTCTCGGCCCAAGCTGACAGTCATCCTCACAAAGTTCAGCACACAGCAAGCCTGCATGCAAGCTCAAACCTCCCTTGCTGCACAGGTCAACTACTTCCCATCCCGCTTTGACCCAGTCAGGCACTCAGCGCCCTACCCCTACCAGAACATGAAGGCCTCAGGCAACCGTGTGAAGGCCAACATCAGCAAGGAGAACAACTTTGCTCAGGCTGGTGCTCGCTTCAGGAGCTTTGATCCTGCCAGGCAGGACCGGTTCATCAAGAGGATAGCTGGCATGCTCACCGCTCCTCGCGTCACACAGGTGTGTTTGCTGGGCTCAACTTGAGCTGTACCTTGTGCAGTATGTATCATTCGGGCATCATGTGCGTTTTGGCTGAGATGTCTCTCCATGTGTCACACAGGTGTGTTGTTGAAACTGTTTCTGCATTGTGTTACACAGTTCCTAGCAACACATAGTAACACATAAATCCACCTATATGAGCATATGCTCGCCTGTATGCTTTGCATTTTGTTGCATCAGTGCCTAGCTGTCGACTTGGGCAAGAGCTTGTCTTTGATATGTCTGCCATGTGCACCTGGTGCCTGCTTCGTATGTCTGCTCTTGGTCAAGAACTCAGCAGGCAATATGCTGCATGTTCAGATCTCAGGCCAGCGCAATTAAACAAGCAGATGTCTGGTTACAGCATGGCTGGCAAGTCATTGTTGACAAATGGCTCAACTGCTTGTTACCCTTCTCTGCTGTGATTCTTTGTGACAGGATGCAGTTTGCCTTGTTTGGCTACAGCTGCAATTGTTTATCCCTTGCACTAGCAGTTTTGTCAACATCAGCTGATGTTTTGTGATTGTTTGATGCAGGAGGTGCGACGTGTATGGTTGGGCTACATGTCCCAGTGTGACAGCACCTTGGGTCAGAAGTTGGCTGCCAAGGTTCAGGCTAGTGGACAGATGTAGGCGCTTTCTGTGGCTACTACCAGCTCAACTGAGCCCTTTTGTGTTTAGGACCACTTGTAGTGTTGTTAGTTAGGTGTTTTTGGATGTTTGCCAGCGTGTCAAGCATTGCTAGTATGCAGGAATCCAATTTTGAACAATTTTGTCAAAACTCCAGAACTTAGGACCATATCATTTATTTGTCCTGCAGCCTTGCTGTGCCAAGCTCAAGCCAGTAACCTTGGCTTTTTCATATCAAGACAATTTTAGCTTCAAGTGTCGTGTGTCCGCAATCACAATAGTTCAGGTGTTGTAAACTCATGAGTTGCAGCAGTTGCCTGATGCAGCTTGCATTGCATGTACAGCTACATATTTAAGTACACAAATATGCCTGGAGAAGTCTGTCGTCCCATGGTTCTATGGCGCCATGAATGCAGTCACTGTCTTGTGACTACACGCACAGTCACTGTGCTGCCAAATCATCATACACTCAGGTTGGATGGACATCTTGTACATCTGATTCCACATATATGTATAGCAGCGCTGCACCAGATTGTGCAGGGCGTGCATCTGACACTCTCGTGCTGTCCCATTGTCCCTCACAGAAACAACATAACAACATTGGCATCATGCCCAAGCCCTGCAGTCGCGCATGCATGAAGCATCCCGTGTTGTCCCCTATTTTTATGGCCAATGACACAGCTGTAGGGCATCGTCCTTTTCTAGTCAGAGAGAGAGGCTGCACAGAGCAGATGCTGCAGCATAGGCAACCAGATGCCCATGCGCTCAGAATGATGGTCGGCGCAGCATGCTTGCGCAACAGTCGGGACATCAGATCTGCCCCTGCCTTTCGCTCTTTGATTGAGTTGTAGGTCTCACACAAGAACATCTACGATGAACATGTGCCTATTTTGTGGTGCAAAATAGCTGATTGCAAACATGGAGACGAGTCAGTCAGGTAATCTACTCAGCATGTCATTATTGTATGTCAGCGCAGGAAAGACTTCTGACCCCAACACAAGCTGCATGTCGGGAATGACAAAAACCCTACTGCTCAGATCAGGAAACAGCCCCTGAACGAAGCTGGTGCCACCACAGTAATGTAACAGGACATGGAAGTGCAGCAGGATTAGCTTTCTTTGCAGCCAGATTTGCCACCTCCAACAAGAGGCAGCTGTCTAGACACTGCTGCTTCAGGCAGACACTCCTGGGCTTTTGCCAATCGAGCAACTGCACAGGATTGGCACGACAAAAGATATCAGCATTAGCTCTGTTTGCAACCAGTAGTGGCTTGCTGTGCCTGCTGCTGATCAGAGTATTCATCGCCTTTTGCTTCTGTGCCTTGTGTTACACCCTGTTGCTGCCCTGTAACCCCTTCAGGAGCTGAACCAGCTACCTGTTGCTGCCCCTGAACAGGCTGTTGCTGTGGCATGATGCCAGGCTGAGCTGTGGCCCCAGCTGTGGCTGTCTGCTCATAAGGGTTGTCAATCTCAGCAGCTGTGCCAGATTTGCCACCAGCTATGTCTGACAGGGGTTCAGAAACCGCAGCTGTGGTTTCAGAGCCTGGCGCAATGATCAAACCCCCTGACAGCTCATCCTGTTGAATCCTGGGTGATCCTAGCAGCTGCTGATCATCCTGGTGATGAGTCACACTCAGCTGACTCAGCCCTGGGATCTGCATAATTGCAAAAGCAGTTGAACTGCCTGTAACGTGTCATAATGATCAGGCTTTCCTTGTGATTGGAAAATGCATATACAACCATTGAGACTGTGCTGACCAACACAGGAAACATCAGCCACAAAGTGTGTGTTTGGCCACATCAACGGCACTGCAACTGAGCTCTTGCAAATGACCTGGCACCAACACTTGACTTCAGCTCACACAGCAACCAGCAACATGCATGCTTGCATGTCACATCTGCTGACATGTCATCGCTGATAGACCTTTGCAGCAGCTTCAGTGGAGTTAGCTCCATGCCTGAATCCAATTGATACAGTTGGCATTCATGATGTCGTAATGACCTGATATGGCATGCATTGATGTCAAGCTGACTTGATGTGACATACAGGTTATTCAAGTGACCTGATATGACATACACGATGTTGAAGCGATCTGATATGATATATATGATGTCACACTGACCTGATTCAGATTGACATCCCGATTCTGCAATCTCTGCTCTGCTGCGCCGCTCTGGAATGGGTCTAGGGCAGCTTGACTCTGCCCTGGCTCCTGCCCCTGCTGAGCCTGCTCCTCTTCTTCAGCTACCAGCTTGTGAATCTCAGCAAACAAAGGACCGTCATCATCAGTGCTTGGAATGCCGCTGTGTATCGTTGCCAGCAACCTTGTGGTGGAAACACCGTCTGACCGTGCATCTGTGGCAGACCCGGCAGCTGTTGCAGCAGTTGCAGGGGCTGTTGCACTGGCCCCGCTGGTGTTACTGCCCCAACTGCTCTGCCTGTGGTGCTGTTGCTGAAGCGCTCTGTTGAAAGCTTCATCAGCCGTGACGGGCACTCCTGCAGCACAGTCATCTAATAATAATCAATGACTACACTTTTCAGCACATGTGCTAGGTGTGTGTGGCCCAAGTCCTGTCCCGCCAGGCCGGCTTGTTCTGAGCTTCACAATAAGGACATTTAATGTTCAACATGCGAAAGTCAGACAGAACAATGCATCACCTGATGATGCCTTGCTCACTTCTACTCCGCTGCTCTCCAGGACTGACTACAAAAAGCAGGCAGATGGCACTTGCAAACAGAATAAACATGTAGGTGAACAGCATTGAGCAAGAGAGAAAGGAAAGCTGTGACAAGCATCCCTGCAGCATACATCATTATTTGGTCACCATCAATGTCTTCAAAGGTGACACACCAGGCTGACACCTGTGAGGTTGATAATTGACGTTGTCCTAGCTCAACAGAGACAGCTCTGAATGGGCATCATCAGCAGTGACAGGCACACCTACAGCATGCATCATTATCTGTTCATGATCATCTCCCTGACATGTTTGCTAAAGAGCTTTCATGACTCAGCTTTGTGCATACAGAGGCTGTGCACATTTGCTTCATGTTAGTTCATCCATTATAAAGGTGGGCTAGGCAGGCTCAGCAGGCCCAACTAGGTACGTACAGAAAGCATCAACTGTCTCCAACCAGTTTGATCAGTTGCTTGCCTCAAAACAGGTTGTGAGGTTGATGGTCCAGTTAGTACAAAGCAAGTACAAGTGGACTTCAGATGCTTGGTAGCTTCTGCATGGCCCTAGAATGATAGATCAACAAGAGGCCTCTCCGCCCTTCATGTCCAATATAACTGGTGTAGGTTAGCACATGATGGAATGAGTTGGGGACAGTTGATAGCTTCTGTACGTTCCTAGTTGGGCCTGCTGAGCCTGCCTAGCCCAAGTTCATGATGAATGAATGAGTAAATGAACAAGAGGCCGTAGTCATGCAGTCTAAACACGAAGCGCAGTGGCAATTTGCATCACCACCTGAGGAAACAAGCCCCTGAAAAACAGCTTGGAAACAGCAGCTGCAGAGACCTCCTGCTAAGACACAGCTTAATACAAAGTAGTTCCTGTAGCATAGCGCTTATCCAATGCGCTACGACCTTGACTGGATGGTTCGCCAGCCACAGTCTTCTACAAGTTCAGCCTGTTTGTTGCAGCAGTGCAAGAGACCCCTTTGAGAGACAGCTGAATACACATTCATACCCGTTGCATATCGCTCCTCCAAAGCACTGAGCTTATGACTGGAGGGTTCACTAGCCATGGTGGTCTGCAGATTGATTCTGGTAGGGGGTGACAGGCGACCCAGTTGGGGTGCCCCTGCTAGCCCCTGAACCCCAGGGTTCTGGTCGAATTGGCCACTGAAGTGGCCAGGGTTTGAGCCAGGGTCCAAATTGCTGCCTAGATCCCTAGGGTGCTGTTGGTAGCCAATGGGCTGCTGCTGAGCAGCTGCCTCATGCAATGCTGGGGCCTGCTGAGGTGAAGCTGGGTGAGCAAGATGATCTGCAGCAGATCTTGGATGATCCGAGCTGGTTTGGGACGACTCTGGCTGCTGTCTACTTTGAGCTGAGTCATGGGTGCTTCCCGCCAGCGGCAATGCGGTGCCTGCACCACTGGCGGGAAACAGGCTTGAGTTCCCGCCAAGCAGTGGTTGGGATGAGTAACCTTGCTCAGGTTCAGCAATTCCGGCAGCTGCTTGCGGCGCATCCCGTGCTTCTTCAGCAATGCTCAAGGGTGGATGCTGCATGCCGCTGAATGCTGCTTGAGACCTTCCCTCTTCTTCACTGCTTGACTGTGCTTGTTGACTTGGGTTGGGGTCATGGGGGGTAGGAGGGGGAGTGGAGGGGGTTGGGTGGGAGTCCCTCTGAGCCCCACCCTGGAACTGCCCCTGATAGGGCGCCGGGGCAGGGCTATTTGCAACAGCCTGACTTGGGGGTTGAGTCCTTTCAGGGGCAGGGCTGCTGGATGTAGCCCCTCTAGGGGCAGGGCTATTGGTCGCAGCCCCTCGAGTAGGAGGGGCCCTATCAAGACCAGAGTTGACTAACAGCTGTGGTGAAAGACCAGAACTGATGGAGTTGGCTTTGTGCCAGGTCATATCCCACAGTGCACGCCCCTCGCTGTCCTGCACAGAACAGTCATGCATCAAAGCTACGATGTGCTGAGTCATGTCCCACAATGAGCACTGCTGGCTAGCCTGCACAGAACAGAGCTGCATCACAGCTGTGTTGTGGCAAGTCATATCCCACATTGTGCGCCCTTCACTATCGTGCGAAGAGGAGCAATGCCTCAATGCTACATTTGATGTTGCATCACAACACTTGTAACAGTGACAAATTATACAACAAAGACAATGATGGAACGCTGACGCGTTGCTCACTCATAATCCGCCTACTCACCACTACTGATGACAAGGAACGTAACCAAGCAAAGCATATGCGACAATCATAATCACAGTCAGTTATGCAAAATCAAGTACACAGCAACAACAATACTTTACAGGTTGCAGCAGAGATGATAGCTGTGTGCAGCGCAAGTTCTGCATGCCCTGTCAGCAAATATGTCGAGACTTTTGGCCCAGCAGCATGCTCATTGAATACATCACAGACAAAGTCTGAGAAACACACATGTACCGCATCTTGTCTGACTGGATCAACGGTTTTCTGAATGTACTTTTTACAATCACTACGAGATTTTTTCCCTTCTCTGCCTTTAACAAAAGAAGAAGGCAAGTTTGCTCTTTCTGCCCTTTTTCCCTTTGCGCACTCTTTTATCTCTCAAAAAAATGATCTCGTAAGGAGAAGAAAAAGGTATAAAGAGCTCTTTATACCTGCTTATGGGGGGAATAATGGTTGGTATCAAAGAGATGCTGGACACTACACACATGTTCACCATCAAGGCAGTGAACTAGACAAGACAGCAGACCGCGCTTTGAACCTCTTGTCAGCATGCCATGTGATGCTGCAAGTCACAGCCTGTGACTAACATGGTGCTTTTGAGGGATGCAGTAGGAGTCACACAAACACAGATTCACCACACGGTGCTGTCAGGCTGGTCTCCCAGACTGCCATGGCAGCCAGACTGAATCAATGCTGGGCATACGCATGTTCAGCACTGAGCCATTAAACAAGACAGCAGGCTGTGCTTTGAACCTCTCATCAGCAGCCCATGTCACGCTGTGTGTCACAGCCTGTGACTGACAAAGTGCTTTCGAGGATTGTGAGAGCAGTCACACAACAGCTGTGTGTGTGTGTGACTGCTCTCAACAGTCAACAACAGTCAACAGTCACCAACAGTTGCGTAGCCAGCCAGTCAGCCAGCCCGACAGATAAACAAACAGACAGACACGCAGGTAGACGATTGCACAGACCACGAGCCTTTGGCTGTGACCTTGAGTCTCTGGCTAGATCTCCTTGGGAAGCCATAACCAGCACCATGATGTCAAGAAGTGCTGGAACGATCAGACAGGCAGTTGCACACGCAGGCAAACAAACAAAAGGACGAATAGACACATAGAGCTGTTGCCTCTGACCTTCCAGTCTCTGGTCAGAACGCCGCGAGAAGCCATAACTAGCAGCACATTCTTGAGAGTCTCAGGCACTGCCTCACTCAGTTCCTCATTGCGGTTTTTCGTGCAATCCTGCAGCCACACAATCATTAAATCGATCAAAATAATGACACTTGTCACAAACTCTGGACACTGTGGACACCTTCTATCATTCTTTGGGCACTTGCAGAGTCTGAAGCACTGCCTCACGCAGTTGCTGATTTTCAGTTTTGGTGCAGGTTTGGGTGGTGTATGTGCACTCTGCAGCACATACACATCAGCCTTAGGTGCAGCAGGAGCAGCAAGTCTCTGATCTGTCCCATGCAGAGTTGCAGGTAAGTCCAACGACTAAGCAAGTAGGTTGGGTTTGTTTGTGCAGTTAAGATATCGCTTGTGATGTTTGCACAGTCAGGCAAAAACAATAGTTAGGTGTGTGCATGCAAATTGGGAAGCCATACCAGCAAAGCTCAGATCAGCATCAAAACTTGGAACAGTGTTTGAAGAGAGACAATTGCAGGTTTTGTTTCATTATAAACATCAAGGCCAACAGAATTGTGCAGCACAATCTACCTGGAGGACTTGGAGGATGCGCGCCCATAGCTCAGGGAAGTCTGGGTCAGGCGCCAGTAGCATTAGGTACTGCAGCAGGGCTTTGGTCACCATATTGACTGAGATGCGTAGGCTCTTGTCCACTCCTGCAGTAGCATTGACTACTTCACGAATCGTTGCGCAGAGTCAGCTGTGCATCAGACCCTAAACACAATACATGAGTCAACCAGACAGGTACTGCAGCAAGGCCTTGGTGACCATATTGACCGAGATGCATAGACTCTTGTCCACTCCTGCAGTAGCATTGGTCACAAGTCGGACCATGTGAGTGATCACAGCTCAGGAAAGTTTGGACCAGGTGTCAACAGCATGAGGTACTGCAGCAGGGCTTTGGTGACCATATTGACCAAGATGCGTAGACTCTTGTCCACTCATGCAGTAGCATCTGTCACAAGTTGGACCATGTAAGTGATTACAGCTCAGGAAAGTCTATATTCAGGTGCCAACAGCACTAGGTGCTGCAGCAGGGCTTTGGTGACCATATTGACCAAGATGCGTAGACTCTTGTCCACTCCTGCAGTAGCATTTGTCACAAGTTGGACCATGTAAGTGCTTACAGCTCAGGAAAGTCTATATTCAGGTGCCAAAAGCATTAGGTGCTGCAGCAGGGCTTTGGTCACCATATTGACTGAGATGCGTAGACTCTTGTCCACTCCTGCAGTAGCATTGATCATGTGTCAAAAGCACGAAGACAATACAGCACACTATCAATGCAGCTTACAAGACCACCATATTGCAGCAGGGCTTTGGTGACCATGTTCACGGTGATGCGTACACTCTTGTCCACTCCTGCAAGCATGCATGGTGTGTTTTTTGTTGTGCATCTGTACATATTAGTAAACCCACAGGAACTTCAGCAGCTGCATACTTGCATGAATAGTATATTTTCCAACTGGAAAGCCTCTGGACCTGGTGTTTGTTTTGTGTGCCTGGTCAGCTTTGAGGGGAAGCATCTCACGTTAGTCATCTGGTGTTCTTGCTAAACATTTTGAGTGAGTCATCCTGATGCTAAAGCTGCACCAGACCATTCATGAGACCAAAATTCCAGGCATAGGCATTTGTGATGCATAATTCACCTGGAAGGTCTCTGAACATGGTGCTAACATAGCGTGCCAAATCAGCCATGAGGGGTAGCAGCAGATCACACATGACCTGGACCCACAGGGCTCCCCATGACCCCAGTGTAGTGCATGACTCGCCCAGTAGTAATAAATGACTCACCTGGGAAGTCTCTGGACCTGGTGCTGACGTAACGTGCCAGGTCAGCCATGAGGGGTAGCAGCAGATCCCCCATCACCTGGACCCACAGGGCACCCCATACCCCCAACCCCTCTGACGCCACCACAGACCTTCATAGCAACAGTTGCGGTCAAAGGCCGACAAGGGGCATTAACAACTGAAATCTAAGGGGCGCCTGGATCATCAAAGTCAACCGAACACATGAACAGTAATCAACAAATTAGCTGGACCCACGAGGCCCCTGAAACCCTCAACCCCACAGAAGCCACCATAGATCTGCACAGCAACAGTTGCGGTCACAGGTCAACAAAGGGCATTAACAGATGAAATCTAAGGGATGCCCGGATCATCAAAGTCAACTGAACACATGAACAGTTATCAACAAATGGCTGGACCGATGAAGCCCCCCATACCCCCAACCCCTTTGACGCCATCACAGACCTTCACAGCAACACTTGCGATGAAAATTCAACAAGGGACATTAACAGCTGAAATTTAAGGGACGCCTGGATCATCAACGCCAAAAGCAAACAGGTGCACAGTAATCAACAAATAAGCTGGACCCATGAGGCCCCCCAAACCCCCTACCCCTCAGGAACCACAATAGATCTGCACAACACCATCAAGCTCAACAAGGGCGGCAGCAGCTGAATTTGAATGAATACCTGCATACTAAATGCTAATGGACACCTGAACACTGATGAACAAAGCTCAATTTCACCCTCCATCACCTGAGCCCACAAAGTCCCCCACTCCCCCAACCCCTGTGAAGCCACCACAGACCTGCACAACACCAGTGACAATAATCAACATCAAGCTTTGTTTCAACAGCCATCACCACAGATGGATGACAAAAGCCCTGCAAAGCCGCAGGTCGAGTGAATGAAGGGGGCAACAGTGGCAAATCTCTGGCCCGTGTGAAATATCTTGCAACTCACAGGGCAAAATGCTTGCTACTTGTTGTGTTCCAAGCACATAGATTTTGCAAGTCTTTTGGGTTTGAAACTCAGAGGTCACTTGGGCATGAGAGTAACTGTGACCCCACTCACACCTGAGCCAATGCATATGCCGCACAATCTCGCACAGACTACAGAGTTTACAGTTGCTGCTGATGCTGCTGCATCTGTCTTGTATCGTAGACTGCTGACCTTGCAAGTCTTTTGGTCTGCACGCAGCTTTGGATTTGAGATATTGTGTACAAGTTGCACTGATGTCACAGGCCTATGTTGTCGTGATTCCATGTTATTCACCATCTGACATTTGCCATCTGTCAAATGGTTAACAGCTTTGAATCTTGACAAAATGACCTGTGACAGCGATGCGTCCGGCACAGGCAGTCCTGACATATTGATTGTGCTGTCATGCAGCACACCACATCTTGTTTTCCAAAGCTTGAGCGTTATCTGAATACACAAACAGTGCAGTGCCAGACAGTGTTACGCATTGCACAAGACATTCCCACGACTACATCAGCAAAGCGTGGTAAGCGGAAAAGAAGCACTAGCTCACCTGTGTGGAATGAGCACTGCATGAGTGCGCAGATGCTCAGTGATCTTCAGGCTGATGCGAGTGATCGCTTGCAACACTGAAAGCTACAGCTCCAAAACCAGAGTCTGAAGGTGTTGTTGTTGAAGTGCTGTCATGAAGCAAAGCAACATGCTCAAAGATAATCGACCAATACTCTCCGCACGCAAGGAGTGCACCACTAGAGGTTGTAAAAGACGTCCTTGAGACCACAGCATCAGGAAGGGGCAAACAGAGGTCAGCTCACCTGTGAAGGATGACAACTGCATGGTTGCGCAGGTGTTCATTGATCTCCAGGCTGATGCGAGTGAAGGCTTGCAGCACAGAAAGCCACAGCTCTGAAACCAGGATCTGGGGCTGAGACTCTCCCTCTGCAAAGCCGCTTATGCCCCCTGTGATGCTGCCAGGGGTGCCCGGATCAGCCTTGCCCTGGGCCCTTCCGGGAGAGCCCTTCTGAGGGCTGGCTGAGGAGTCATCAGGAAGCTGACTGGAAGCTGTCTGCTGGCGCTCATTGACCAGCTTCTGCTCAGCTGCCACGTTGTGCTTGCTGCCGTAGCGCAACAGCCACAGGAACATGGATTCCATCAGGTCCAGAGACTCTATTGATCTTGTTGGATATGGGTCCTGTAACCAGGCATAATGTATTTGAATGGCTCCAATCTACAAGGAACTTAGCCAGGAACATGGACTACATGATATTGAGAGACACTATTGCTCTAGTTGCATATGGGTCCTGCAACCAAGCAAACTGACCTGACGCGCTTGAAGCCTACAAGCAATGCAATCAAAAAGTGCTTCCTTGGACGCAATCAAATCAACAGATTCCATTCATCTAGTTTGGTTTGAGTCCTGCAACCGTGCCAGAAACCTGTATGACTCAGGTACACTGCTCAAGACGCTGGCATGTCAATGATGATGAGACAGACCTTCTGAGCAGCAGGACAGTTGCTTTACCAGGCAACATGACTTTTGTGCAGGTTGAACAATTTTAGAACAGTACACTGCATTGTTGCAAATACCAACAACAGACACTTGCGAAACACAAGTGCATGTGCACGAGTCCAGTCTTGCTGCATTGGCTTGTGCCAGTGCCAATGCTCCCCTACTGTTGAAACAGCAACATCTGGGTCAGCAGGGCTCTACCTTGGCATGTCTGTCCACAAAAACCAGAGCTGTTTCCAACAAAGGGGCAAAATTGGCCGGCATCAGTAGCTTGTCATCTTTGCACACCAGCGCAAACGCCTCAAAGCTGGTCTGTGACGCCTCTGGGTGCAGCGCTGTCATGTTGATCAGCGCACACACTGTCTTCCACCCACGAGCACTCCTGTCACACACACCGAGGCCTCTTGAAAATGAACAGAAGAGTTGTCATGTTGGTCTGTGACGTCTTTTGACTGCAGTGGCAATCTGCTATACTAAACCCCACAAACTCAACACGAGGGTCCAGACAGACACAGCAAGCTCAAACTTTCTACCTACTAGAGACATGCAAGACATGTAGCATCTGATATAAGCAGCATTAGGCTGAACTAGATTGAACAGCCCAATGCAATACTGCTGTGCTTAAGTCCCATGCAACAGTGACTGATCTTGATAGGTTTCCAACACGCAGCAAAAGAATGTGTCCAATGTAGGCAACACTTGACTCGACTAACTTAAGTGGCACTCAGTGGCAATCTGCTGTGCTACATGCCATGCAACATGAAGGTCCAGCCTTAGCGGAAGTTATCACGTTTCCCCACTTTGCACTTCCAACATGACACAGGACAGATAAGATGTGCTGTACCTGACGTGAGCAGCACTTGACTTCACTAACTTGAGTAACTCAGTGGCAATCTGCTGTGCAAGGTCCCATGCAACGTGAGGATCCAAGCGCAACACTAGCAGAAGAATATATGCAGATCATGCCATACCTGATGTAGGCAGCACTTGACTTCACTAGCTTAAGCAGCTCAGTCGCAATCTGCTGTGCAAGGTCCCACGCAACATGAGGATCCAACCGCAGGACCAGTTGCAGGCTTTTCAGCAGGGCTTCAGCTGAGGATTCCTTGTAGGGCAGCAGGCGAGTGCAGATCCTCAACAGCCCCAGTGTGGCCTGCATAGAAAGAAGAAAGATGTTGCAAGATTGCACAGCAAGGCCTCAGCTGAGGACTCCTTGTAGGGAAGCAGGCAAGTGCAGATCCTCAACAGCCCCAGTGTGGCCTGCATAGAAGAAAGCTGTTACAAGATTGCACAGCAGGGCCTCAGCTGAAGACTTCTTGTAGGGCAGCAGCTGAGTGCAGATCCTCAACAGCGCAAGTGTTTCCTGCAACAATGAAAAGAAAACAATCCACAGCAGTGCTTGTGTTGAAGACTGCTTATAGGGCAGCAGGCAAGTGCAGATCCTCAACAGCCCCAATGTGGTTTGCATTAAACAAGCGGGCATGTTCAGAAAGTGCCAATATGACATCACATCAAGTTGTTTGGGCATGCTCAGGGAAACTTGTCATCAGCACTAGCTGTAGGCTTGACAGCCGAACTTCAGCTGAGGCCTCCTTATAGGACAGCAGGCGAGTGCAGATCCTAAGTGTAGCCTGCACAGAATGGCCACCATATGGCAACGCATGGGAGCATTGTTTGCGAGGTTTCCTGATGATCTCATTTGCAAGCATTGCTCTGGGATGCCCTGCATGACTGGAAACATCACTAGTGAACGGTGAAGCAGGCAAGAGAACACGCAGAAAAGCCTGTTGTCGCCTGTGTCACACAGCAACAATGCTGACCAAATGCCTTGATCACATCATGAGAGGTGTACATGAGCATAAAGGATGAGCATAAAGGATGTCTTGGGATGCTGTGGGTGACTATCCTGTAGTCAGGTATGGGGTTCAGGCAAGAAATTGATGCAAAGGCATAGAATGCAGGCGACAGCCTTGTCGACAAGGATGGGTGTTGCTTATCTTATGCCTTGCCTGTTGGCGTTCCTTACCTGACAAACAGAGTGTTCGATGCAAGTCAGGGACGCAGGAAGACCAAAAGGCAAGGCGTAAGGCAAAGGGCACCCTTCCTGGCAACACTGGGGCTTAAGGGGAGGACATTTTCTGGACCCATTGGGGTTTATGATGGCATTCAGCTTCCCTTTTAGCACTGTTCATATGAGCACAATACAGTCCTATTTGCGCAGTAAACCAACTTTTCATGCATGTATGCCGAGTGACAAAGAGGAACAGGCAAAACGTAAGGCAAAGGGCACCCATCCTGGCAACACTGGGGAGTCAGGACAGGAGTGGTTTGGACCCACTGGGCTTCAGATCTATGTTCAGGTACTTATGCAGCAGAGGCCATATGACCACTACACAATTCCTGTTGCACAGGGCAACAGGGTGTAAGCACGCCAAAAGGCAAAAAGGAAGAGGCACGGCGTTGGAACCTCCAGGGGACCCACCCTGGCACGGGGGGGTTGGGCAGCTTTAGACCCATTGGGGCTTCAGAATTGCATTCAGGTACTCATGTAGCAGAGCCCATGTGAGCACTATGCCATCTCTGTTACACAGGGTGACAAATTCCATGCAAGCCAAAAGACAAAGAAGAAGACGCAAGTTGTCAGCAGCAAAAGGGCACCCACCCTGGCAACAAGGGGGTTAGCAGATTTGGATCCATTGGGGGTCATGTTTGCCTTCAGACAGTCATGCAGCCGGGGCCATATGAGCACTATGCAGTCTCTGTTGCACAGGACAGCAACTCTCATGCAAGCCAAGTGACAAGGAGGAAAAGGCAAGGTGTAAGCAGAGACAGGGGCACCCACCCTGGCGACAAGGGGGTTGGCACTTTTGGACCCGTTGGGGGTCATGATGGCATTTCAAGACTTATGCAGCAGGGGCCAGATGACCACTATACAGCACAGCATAATAGATTACATCAAAGCCAAGTGCCTGAGAAGAAGAGGCAAGTTGAAAATGTTTGAAAGGTGTACCCACCCTGGCAACAAGGGGATTGGCAGCTTTGGATCCATTGGGGGTCATGATGGCGTTTAGATATTCATGCAGCAGGGGCCATATGAGCACTATACGGTCCCTATTGCGCAGCGCCACAGCTATCAGCAACTCCAAGCACACCTGCCACATGCACCACAAACGTCAGTCTGAATGTTGAATTCATTGTTGAAGCCTCAGACATACAGTACAGACTGTGCTGTATCACAGCCTGCATGTGAGATAGCTGCATGCTTGATGGGGGCCAGAAGCCCACATCATGCCCACATGACTTGTGTTGTCGGCTCATAGCTCACGAGTAAAATGTGCACAGCACTCAAGACCTTCATTTCAGAACTCACAGATACGCTGTATCACTGTCTGCACCTGAGTCAGAAACTTCACCTGTGCAGCATCAGAATCTGCATCTGATAGCAGCCACGTGCTTGACAGGGCCAGAAGCCCACACGATGGCTTTTATAGCTCACACAACTCTATTTTCCTCTTCTCACAACACACCTTTTTACAACAGATGAACCAATCACAGCAGCCTTCAAAGATTGTACGTGTGCAGTATTGTAATCTGCATCTGAAGCAGCCACATGCTTGATGGATCCTGACGCCCACATGATGGCCTTGACTAGCTAAACTTCTTCATTTTACAGCACATGAACCAACCACGGCAGCATTAAAAGCTGGTACCTGTGCAGTATCGGAATCTGCATCTGAAGCAGCCACATGCTTGATAGATCCTGACGCCCACATCGTGGCCTTGACTAGCTTAAATTTCTTCTTTTTACAGCGCATGAACCAACCACAGCAGCATTAAAAGCTGGTACCTGTGCAGTATCGGAATCTGCATCTGAAGCAACCATGTGCTCAATGGGGCCTGACGCCCACATGCTGACATTGCCTAGCTCACACAACATGCTTCTTCTTCTCATAATGCATGAGTCAAAATCACAGCAGCATTGAAAGCTGGTACCTGTGCAGTGTCGGAATCTGCAGACAGGTCCTGACGCCCACATTATGGCCTTGACTAGTTCAAACTTCGTCTTCTTACAGCACGTGAACCAACCACAGCAGCATTCAAAGCTAGTACCTGTGCGGTATCGGAATCTGCATCTGAAGCGGCCACATGCTTGATAGGTCCTGATGCCCACATTATGGCCTTGACCAACTCGTGCAGGCTCTCGGCTCGCAAGAACTTGCTGTCGGCAAAGATGTCCTCGACCCGGCAGGCGTTCATGCAGGATACGGTGCGCTGCCCGGCTTCCAGCTCGCGCGCGGAGTTTTCGCCTGGAGGCCCTGAGTCGGCTCCCTCCAACGAGATCAAACTGCACAGTTACGTCGACTCAGAAGACAAACAGAGAACGCGTTGAGTTGATTTGATGTCTTGCAGAGGAACCTGCACCCTAAGCAGCTGCATGTCTGTAAGTAGGGTGATGCTTTTCTGTGTTCTGATCACTGATCCCAGCAACATGCCTGTTGGTTTCATACTGTTTGCTCAGCCAAATGAAAGCAGCAGGCAACTGCAGCATGCTGCATGATGTGAGGCCCAGCTGACATTATGGAATTGGTGCGCACCTGCTAAAAGCTCTTGACAGCATGGACCCAGCGCTTGAGTTGCGTGTCTTGTTGGACGGGCGGGGGATACGACGCTTGGCAGCTTCTGGATCGTCTGTCTCCATGAGCAGAATGGTTTCAGGCAGCATATTCAGCTTGTACAGCCTCACAACACACTCCATCATGTTTTTCCAGCCTGACTTCAGTGAATCACCGTATCTGCAACATTGTGTGAGTCAGAGTCAGCACTGGTGATCTAGCCTGTGAAGCTTGTACAGTTGCACCATGCACTCCACTATGTACAGGGTTGCTAGCTATACGACGAGGCGCTGCTCCCTTACACTGCTACGATCAGTCCAAGTCCATTTTGACTATCAGCAGTCAAGGCGCTTGTTTCAAGCCAGCTCAGCAACCAGCCCAACAAGACCAGCCAATGTTTACATGTAGCCTTGCTCGTGATAAGTTTGTTTGCCTATGATGAAGTCAACATGCTTCATGCCTGACCAGTTCTTGCGTTACAAGGAGCCTGCAAAAGCTCACCTGTTGGCAACGGTGAAAACAGCTTCCGTGGCAGCTCTGGCTTTCTCGTTCTCGCCAAAGGTGATGACTGGCTTGAAGGCCAAGGGGTTCAGCAGGGAGGTGAACTTGCTCAGAGACACCACCAACGAGTCCATCACCTGAAAGCAGAGGGTCACCTTACGTCACGGGTCTGCCAACATCACCTGGAATTCAGAATGACATTTTGATCAACAGGTAGCATCTGTTGTCACTCCTCACGCATAATTGTCGTCACAACCTTGCAACAGATCAGAGACACCACCAACGAGTTTATCACCAAGCAAAGCATGATCTGTTGTCAGTCATCTGTCAACATCACCTGAAGCAAAGAATGAACTCTCACAGCACCATTTACATTGCATGTTCCAGAACATGGGGAATAGTGTAGATTCATGATTGTCTCACATCTTAGCATATCATTTGGAGCAATTTGGCAAGGGCCGGGCAGCTCTGACAAATCCACAAGAGCAGTGACAAACAAGCAAGAGCAATGAGAAAGCAAGACATGCTTATATTATTGCAGCTGACAAGGCTGCTTGTAATTGAATGGCTTGTGTTGGAGAGAGGCAACTAACTCACTGTGAAATTTGACACTGACCTCGTCACTATGATGGCAAACGCCCATCTGGGCAGCCTAGACCAAATCAAGAGCTTGTCGCACAGTGCCGATGTCTACTGTATGGTAGGCACCTGACCACAAAAGCAGTAGACAATTCACATCTGCTGCCTACATTGTCTACATGGTGGTGAACAACTGACCACATTGCCAGTAGACAAGTGGCTTTGCGCTGCTTACCTCGTCTATATGGTGGCAGGCCCCCAGCTTGGCAGCCTGAAGCAAGTCATCAAGAGCTTAAAGCACTGTGTTCACGTCTTCTGCATTCAAAGCACCTAAGCACAGAAGCAGTAGACACCAGCTTTTGCCCTTACCTTGTTTACATGAAGGTACACAATTGACTACACAGACAGTAGACAGGCTGTTGCTGCTCACCTGGTCTACACGATGGTAGGCCCCCAGATTGGCAGCCTGAAGCAATCCATCAAGAGCCTGCCGCACTGTGCCCACGTCTTCTCCATGGGAGATACCTAGCTATCTCATTAGTAGACAGCTGGCTTTGTGTTGCTTACCTCATCTACATGGTGATAGGCCCCCAGCTTGGCAGCTTGAAGCAGCCCGTCAAGAGCTTGCCGCACTGTGCCCATGTCTTCTGCATGGTCCAGCACCACAGACACAGCAGCTACTGTTGGGCCCCACATCAGGCTGAACATATCCCTGTCCAAATGCGCTGAACCTGCACGGCAAGATTGGCATTGCTTTTGCAATTCTTCACAATGTTGTTGTGGAGTATTGGTGCATTATGCCCATGTCTTCTGCATGGTCCAGCACGACAAAGACTGCAGCTACTGTTGGACTCCACATCAGGCTGAACATGTCCCAGTCCAGATGCCCTGAGCCTACACATAGCAAAAAGCACAGCTTGGAACAAGGTACGATGAAAAGAGAAAAATTTCAAGCTGTGCCGCTGTTGTGTGAATGATTTAGTAGCACAGACGAGGCAGCTAGGGTTGGGCCCTGCATCAGGCTGAACTAGTCTCTGTCCAAATGCGCTGAACCTGCACACAGCATGCGGAGGCTTGCAAGGCAAAGATTGATTGATCCTGAAGCGTGACTACAGCTTCTATTGCAGTGCAGCACCACAGAGACTGCTGCTACTGTTGGGCCCCACATCAGGCTGAACATACCCCTGTCCAAATGCACTGAACCTGCACAGCAAAGTTGGAAATGCCTTTGTGATTTCTCACAATATTGATGTCGAGCATTCATGCATCGTGCCCATGTTGATGGCATGGTCAGGCACAGACACAACAGACACATCAGCTACTGTTGAGCCCCACATCATGTCAGGGCTGAACTTCCATGTTCAAATGCGCGGAGCCTGCATCGCGCACGGGGCATCTATACCACAAGGACACCGTGGGGTGCTGCTGATTAGTAACCAGGGCGTTGTCATCCAGTACCACACAGGCAGCGGCGACTGCTGGGTGTCCAGACTAATTGTGCAAGTCATTGGGTTATGAAAGGATGCTGAACCCAACTGGAAATGGACCAGTAGTATCAGGTTTGCGCTCTGTCTGGCAGCTTATGTTTCAAGTTACAGTGGTAATCAATCACAAAAGGTAGTGAGCCTTCACGTTTCAACAGGAAGGCTTGGAAAGAGCACATGCCTGTTTCGCTAAAGATCTGCTGTTGAGCGCAATCTCAGCAGCAGACTTCTTTGGGATAACTTTCCTTTTTGGCACTGTGCTGCTATGTGTTTTCAGCAGCTACAGCATCACTGAAGAGGAAGCGTTCTGCAGCAATTCTGCTGCTGTCAATGGTGCTGCAAAGCAACCCAGACGCTCAAAGAGCGTTTATCAAACATGGCAACATTGGAAGGCATGCACAATTGCTCGTCAACACCCACCTGTGAGCAGAGGACTTGAGCAGCCGCTAAACTGCTGACACATAGATGCTGAGTAGCAAAGACACTTGATTCCAATGTCGCCATTTCTGACAATCACACCTCAAAGGGCCAACTCAAGCAGCATGAGCAGCCTGTGCATGCAATGCCATCAAACTAATAACATAAGAACCAAGCAATGCCCTCACCCTCAAAGTATAAGCCTAAGGAGCAAGCAGATGTGTATCCCATGAACAGGCCTTCTCAGCTGCACTGGACATTGCAGAAACACAGGCGTAAACTGCAGCGAACAAAAAGGAAAGTATGAAGAAGAGAGGGCGAATGAGCGAGCAAGCAAGCAAATGACTAAGCAAATCAGTGCGCCAGCGTATGGCTGCATGCATGCACTCTCTCATGCTCTTGTTCATACATGCATGAATGAAGTGGGGGTGCCATCAACTGTGTCAAGTATTTGCCCCTGGGCAGATTTTGACTGCAGATTCAGCTCAGACCACAGGATAGGCGACACATCTGCAGCGATTACTGTCGCTCCAATTTTGACAGTACTGGTGTCTAGCATGGGTGCAAGGTGTATGTCTGTAAGCTTACTGTGTGAGGTGACCTCCAGCATTTGCCCTCGAGCAGATTTGGACTGCAGATTCAGCTCAGACCACAGGATAGGCGACACATCAGCAGTGTTTGCTGCCTCTGTGCTGATCTTGATCTCGTTCTTGGAGATGTTGTCATACAGGTTGGTCAGGAAGTCTTGAGGCAGGTTGTCGCCGCCATTGATTCCCCTGTTGTTGCGGATGAACTCATTGCACGTCATCTTCTTCGGCACCTGCACACTCAGTCATCATCAACAACAGCAGCAGCAGCAGCAGCAGCAGCAGCAACACCACCAGCAGCAACACCACCAGCAGCAGCCGGGATATAGGTATAAATGACCACTCACACAGCTTGGGGCAGCCCTTGAGCAGTGACTTCTGAATTGCTTGCTGGTCTTTGGTGCCAGAAAGAACAGTCCTAGCAAGCGCAACAGCCAGGACCATCGCCTGCTGACGCAAAAGACCAACCAGCAGTCTAAGGAGTCAAATCACAAGCTGCTCCCAACAGGAGAGTGATGAGCAGGCAATTCAGTCATGCAGTCAGGCATTACAGGTTCTGAAAAATGTAGATGTATGGGTGAAAGCACAATATGCTGCTTGGGACAGCTTGTGCAAAGACTATTCAATCGCATGTCAATCTTTGGTGTCAGAAAAGGACATCTCTCACTAGCACAATTGCCAGAGATGTGGATTTGCGACCGTCAAGACCAGTCAGCAGCTTAAGGAGCAATTGACAAGCCATTCCAAGCAGAACAGTGATTGAATGACAGGGCAGTAGTACAGTCTCGCAGTAGAGATCTGTTCTCAGGGCTGTAGATGTGTCTGACCGGCCAGGCTGCTTGTGGCAGCTTGCGCAGTTCCTCCTGAGTTGCCTGTTGATCTTTACTGTCAGGGAGCAACAATTCTAGCCAGCACAACTGCGCTGACTAGACTTGGTTTTCCCCCACAGTAAACACCAACCGCAGCCTCGGGATTGATTGTAGGACTTATTGTGCACAAGCTATGTCAAGCAGGACAGAGAGAGAGAGAGAATAATTTTACATGCTTTAGTGTTCTGCCAACAGTCCGGCAGTGCAATCATGCATTACAGATTCATTCTCAGGGTTGCAGATGTGACGAGACAAACACAATGCTGCTTGGGACAGCTTGTGCACTCACCCCTGAACTGCCTGTTGATCTTTGCTGTTTGCAAAGACCATCTTGAGTCGGCGCAATTGCGCTGAATCAGAATGGCCTTCCTGACAGCAAAGACCAAGCGGCAGTTGCAGGAGGCAATAGACAAGCTGTCTTCAGGGAAACTGCCCTCAGCAGACACGTTAGCAGTGCAACCATGCATCGGCAGCATCGTGTTTACAGAGCTGTGAAAGTGCCAGACACACTTGCCAGAAATGCACAATCCTGAACACAATGACTAACAGGCACTTCTGAAGTCACGCTGCAAGCTGTCTCAGGCAGGACAGCAATCAAGCGGTAGTTCAACAGTGCAGTCATGCGAAAGAAATCTGTACAGGGTTCTAGGTATGTCTTGACTGCCAAAGCTGCTTGGGACAGCTTGTGCAATGACTCCTTAACTGCCTGTTGGTCTTTGCTGTCAGAAACGGCCATCTTTGACATTGCACTGACTAGAGATGAGGTTCCTGACCACGCAGACTAACAGGCAGCCTCAAGAGGCTGTGCACAACCTATCTCAAGCAGAACACTGATCAAGTAATGCAGTCAGGCGGTAGAGATCTGTTCACAGGGCTGTAAGTGTATGTGTGACTGCCAATGCTACTTGGGACAGCTTATGCGATGACTCCTAAAATGCCTGTTGCTCTTTGCTGTCAGCAAAGCACACCTGTAGCCAGCACAACTGCCAGAGATGTGGGTTTGCGACCGTAAAGACCGACCAGCAGCTTAAGGAGCAATTCACAAGCCATTCCAAGCAGAACAGTGATTGAATGACAGGGCAGTAGTACAGTCTCGCAGTAGAGATTGTTCACAGGGCTGTAGGTGTGTGTGTGGCTGCCAACGCTGTTTTGGGACAGCTTGCGATGTTGCTCCTGAGTTGCCTGTTGACAATTTTTGTCAGAGAGCAACAACACTAGCCAGCACAACTGCGCTGACTAGACATTGCAGTCCCCCTACAGTAAAGACCAGCCAGCAGCCTCAGAAGTGATTGCAGGACTTATCGTGCACAAGTCATTCCAAGCTTGACATTGATCTGCCAACAGTCCAGCAGTGCAGTTATGCATGAGCAATTGGTTCTCAGGGCTGTAGGTGTGTGTGACCACCAGTGCTGTTTGGGACAGTGTGTGCAGTGACTCCTGAGTTGCCAGTTGATATCTGGTCTGTGATGAGGACATCACATCTCTAGCCAGCACCACTGTCCGTGAAACCACTTCCTGATAAAAAGGACCGACCGGCAGCCTGTGGGTCGCTTCACCAGCTGTTTGAAGCAGAACAGTGATGAACGGAGAGATCACAAGTGCTGTCAGGCAAGAGTAATTTGTTCTCATGGCTTTAGGTGTATATGAAAGCTCACAATGCTGCTTGGAACAGCTTGTGCAAAGACTCCTGACTTGCCTGTAAGTCTTTGCTGTCTGCAAAGACCATCTTAGGTCGGCGCTACTGCGCTGAATCAAGATGGCCTCTCTAACAGCAGAGCCGAAGCGGCAGCATAAGGGGTCATTTACAAGCTATCTCATTCGGGCCAATGATCAATGGATAGCTTGCAACTCCTGGAATGCCTGTCGATCTTTGCTGTTTCAAAAAGACATCTCTAGCCGGCGCAATTGCGCTGAATCAGGATTTCTCACAGCAAAGACCAAGCAGCAGTCAGGAGGCAATAGACAAGCTGTCTCCAGGAGGACTGTGCTCAGCAGACACTTTAGCAGTGCAACCATGCATTGGAGCAGCATCCTGTTGACAGGGCTGTGGATGTGCCTGACTGCTGGCGCATTTTCCAGAAATGTGCAAGTTTGAACGCAGTGAACAACAGGCAGTCTCCGGAGGCATTAGAACAGATATCCCAAGCAAGACAGTGATCAGCCAACCAAGATCTGTTCACAAAGTTGTACATGTGCCTGACTGCCGGCGCACTTTCCTGAAATTTGCAATCCTGAACATATTGAACGACAGGCAGCCTAAGGAGGCATTGCAAAAGGTATCCCAAGCAGGACAGTGATCAGCCAACAGTCCAGCAATGCAGTCATGCAATGAAAATCTGTTCACGAACTTACACATGTTGCTGACGGCCAGCGCACTTGCCAGAGATGTGCAATTTTGAGCAACAGGGAGCTCTAAAGTCAGTGTGCAAGCTTCCAATGCAGGACAATGATCAAATGGTACTTGAGCAGTGCAGTGAGCCAGTTCAGCAACAACCTGTTCACAGCATTGTAGATGCGCACCTTCCAGGCATGCGCAATCCTGAACGCGGTGGCTAAGAGGCAGCTCAAGGAGTGATTGCCCCAGCTATTGCAAGCAAGTCAATGGTCAGTCAACAGTACAGAAAGGCAATCAAGCAGTTGAGCAGCCATCTGTTCTTCTTCCTTCAGGGTCCTTTATCTCCATTCTGTCTGACAGTCAATGCCAAACGAAGCATGCACACCTGAACAGAACTGCTGGTCGATTGCTCTGCGCAGCTTTACTGCGGTTCTCTGAGAACAAATGCAGGAAAGTTGCACAGAGCACTTGACCAGCAGTTGCCAGGATTGCATGCCTCAGTACGAAGAGCTTCTCCCGGTACCCCATAACCCTCCGAAGATTGCGGGTTTTGGGTTTTGGAAACTGGTTTGTTCCTGTTTTGCTAGGTGCTCCAGACATGGCTCTTCCGCGTTTGAATTAGTTTTTAGTTATTGCCGCCATCTTTGTTATTACTTTTAAGTTCCGCTTTAGTAGAGGCAGGGGCTGGTACTGGATGGACAATTTATTCACCACTTAGCAGTATTCAAAATCACTCTGGTGGTCTGTGGATTTAGCTAATTTTAGTTTACACTTGTTGGGTATAAGTAGTATATTAGGAACTATAAACTTTTGTACCTTGGCTGTCAGACAACTGTTGCGTGCTTACAAGCAGCAGTGACTGTTCAACATTAGACACACAGTAACATCTCTTTGGAAGGACACTCAAAGCATGTAACATTGCCCTCTCTCTCTCGTGTAAGGACATTCTCAGTGTAGGGACAATGCAATTGGTAACCGATTACTGCACTCTGACTGCAGTGGCACCTCTGAGTAAGGACAATCTGATATAAGGGTAATTCTCATGATAACCAAAGCAGTAAATGCCAAGTGGAGTTACTGTACTACTCAATCTGAGTATCAAACATGTTGGCACTGCAGCATAGTGCAGTCTGACAAGGTGCATCTGCTGGATCTCATGGGCATGAGGGCGAAGAATGGCAATGGTTGGAGTGCAAGTTGGAATCTTCTCATACAGCAAAGTGGGTGCATCGGCACATGCTGCACAGTTTGAGCGAGAGGTCATGCACTGCAGCAGAACAAGGTCTGACCTGACTATTGTGCTGATCAGTGTTGAGCATGATGGTGGAGTATGCCAGGATGTACACCACGTCAGGGTTCTTGAACAGGTCAGGGCACTGCAAGTGGTAGCGTGCTCCAAAGCTCTCCATGATCCTGTTGATCTTCTGAGCCTCGCCAGGCAGTCTGAAGGAGTCCAGATACACCCTGATAGCCACATCAAAAGGCATGCCTGCATCAGGACAATGAAGAGACTCATCACTGCATGACAATGCCAAAAAATTTGACACTGATAGATTCTGTAGCCCACTTTCAAGGTCCTGGATACGTCTGGGCACTGCAAGTGGTACTGTGCTCCAAAATTCTCCATGGTTCTGTTGACCTTTTGAGCTTCCAAGGCACTCTGAAGGAGTCCAAGTACACCCTAATTGCCACATCAAACAGCATGCCTGCATCAGAGCAATGAGTCAACTGAGCACTGCGCAAGACTGCAGTGCTGATGAATGCTGCCACACACAACCTGAAGCTCTCCATCATCTTGCTGATCTTCAAAACCTCGCCAGGCAGTCTGAAGGAGTCCTAGTACCCCGTGATAGCCACATCAAATGGCATGCCCACAACAGGGCAGTAAAGAGATTCATCTCTGCATGCACAAAACTGCAGTGCTGATGAATGCTGTCTAAGCACAATCTGAAGCTTTCTATAATCCTGTTGGTCTTCTGAGCCTCACCAGACAGTGTGAAGGAGTCCAAGCACACCCCAATTGCCACATCAAACAGCAAGCCTGCAAGACAGCAACAAGCAGAATCAGTGCTGCATGACAATGCAGGTGTCTGTGAATTGTAGAGACCGCATTCGGGTTCTTGAACAGACTGTGGCGCTGCAGGTGGTAGCAGTTTCAAAACTCTTCATGATCTTGTTGATCTTCTGAGCTCCACTGGGCAATTTGAAGTGATTCAGATACACCCTGATTGCCACGTCAGATGGCATACCTGCAACAAAACATGGACTGTAGCACAAAAGAAGGCTTGTAGCACTGAACTCATGGCAAGGTCGCAAATACTACTGCAGTGAAGGCATACCCTTGAGCGTTCCTCATTGCCACATGAGACAACAGGTCTTGAACAGGGCAGATGCTTTCAATATCAGACGCATGCATTGCTGCATTTCAAGTCATGCTGAGACACTTTATAATCAGGCTTGTGTTGCCCCAGTGTACAGCGGTGGCAACAACAGTGTGGATATAGCACATACCGGTGAAGTCAAAAGTGTCGGTGAAGTGACGCAGCACTTCAAGAAAGAACTCGTCATACTCTCCAAGCAGCTCGCCTGTGGTCTGCTTGTTCAGGCCTGGGCAACTCCTGAGAAATCTTGCAACTGCAGATGGGTCCATCTCAGATGGCAGCAACCCCAGAGTCTGCACATACAACACACGTTTGAAGATGGCTGTTTCAAGCCCAGCGACCATACTCTGAAAGCAGCTCTCCTGTGGTTTGCTTGTTCAACCCAGGGCAACTCCTTAGAAACCGTGCAATTGCAGCTGGGCGCAATTCAATTGGCAGGAATTGTGAAGTCTGTGCATCACATAGCATCAACTGAGCAATGATGGAACTTCATGCATAAAATCACAGGTTGCAAACGCAACAGGTCATACACACGAAGATGGACACAGAGAGGTCATCTGCATAGAAAAAGGCGCTGCATCAAAGTGAATCAAGAAGGAAGTATGCAAGGTGTCAACCTCACCTGCAGAAATTGGAACCCTTTCTTATAGTCTCGGTTGAAATGATCAGCTGCCACCCCTAGCCGGCTCTTCACATGCTTCTCCACTCTGGCAGTCTCCATGACTGCCAACAGCTTGGAGTCTTCTTCATCTCCCACCCCCCTGACCCCCCTGGGCTGCTTGATGGGGACCAGGGGGGCAGGCTCCCCAATGCACAGCGCATTCCAGATTGCTGTGAGCTGCTTAGGATCATCTTTACGACTGCCGTCATCCCAAGCATGCACTCCTGAGCACCTGCAATGATAACACTAATGAATTTGCTATTTAGCATATGTGCTAAGTGTGTATGGCTGATCTTGCCAGATCGGCTGCAATGTTCACCAGTTACTGCAACGCTGGCTTGTCTTTGAGGACAACAGATTTGACACCGGCTCTACGAAACATGTCATTTGCATCTTCATAGGGGGACATCAAATGTTTTTGATTCAACATTGCGCAGAAGGCTGATCCTGCTGCAGATACTGACGCCCTTGAGAAGCGCTGCCTAAACATTACATGCAGAACAGGGCAACCAACAGGAAAGCGCATTCCATGCAGCATCTGTTTTTGCATGCGCTGATGTTAATGGGGATGGCAGCAAAGGGCGTGTTCAGAATATGCATAGATGCCATCCTGACAGCAACATTAGTACTGTGATGATGACAGTTACACCCCTTGTCATCACTCTTCTTGCTGTCATGCCCATGTCTATCAGTCACAAACATGTCAGCCAAAGCCACAAAGGTGTCAACATAACAGCAACGCGGAAAGCCACAACAGCTCTAGCATGGTTGCTAGGCATGCATGGCGTACGTCTCATTTTGACACCTGCCACGTACAGAGTTGACATGCAAGCGCTCACCCGTCTGCAACCGCGAACAGACCAGAAACCAGCCTTCCATAGACAGCGGGCAAGAGCTTGCCTCACGAGGGCTCTCGCTTTACTATGGGCATGCTTTCACAGGCAGCAGATAAGTGCTGAGAGGACTGCAAACAGCCCTTGCACAGACAACAGGGATTCATGATACCAAGTCACTCATCCTTTGATGAACACATATCAATCAAAAGGAGAGTGCAACTATTAGAAGCATGCGAATCTTCATGCAAGCCCTGAGAGAATCAATCCATGGACAGCAGGCAAGTGCTTTTTACAACTCACCCTTTGGCAAGCGCTGACCAGCGCTTTTGTCAACAGAACGCAACGTATAAAGGTATGGTGTAGAACAAGGCAACTCACCCTTTTGCAAGAGCTGATAGGATTGAGAACAGCCCCTCCATAGACAGCAGGTGTACAGCGCCCAAGGGACAGTTCACAGGGAAAGCGGTCTTGGAAAGCAGCGCACACACTGCCTCAAACATGTTGCTGCGCTCAATTCGGCAGTCCAAGTTGGTGTAGATGTCTCTGATGAAGCCTGGCTGACTGCAGAAGTCCAATAGACCCTGCATCAGCAAACACATGAATGAGCAACAGACTGATCGAGACGCCGCTCAGCACAAAGAGGCTGTGATGTAATGCTGTTGACGTTAGATGGACTGCCGTCAAGAGTCGCTGTGCTCAATTCTGCAGTCCAAAATTGTGTAGTTGTCCCTGATGAAGCCACGCTGGCTGCAAAAGTCCAACAAGCCCTGCATCAGCACCAGACAGAGTGGGGCACAGCTAAAGCAAACTGTGTCAAACATATGGCTGCCTTCAGTCCCGCAGTCTAGATTGGTGTAGATGTCCCTGATGAAGCCTGGATGACTGCAGATGTTCAACAGACCCTGCGTCAGCAGTCACAACGGTCAGGAGCAGACTGAATTATGAGACTGCTGGGCAAAAACAGACTGCAAAAGTCCAATCATACCCTGCATCAGCAATGACAGATTCAGCAAAAGGCTGCCAAGTTCAGATGCACTGCCTCAAACATGTTACTGCGCTCAATTCTGCAGTCCAGGCAGCATAGATGTCCCTGATGAAGCCTGACTGACCGGAGAAATCCAGCGGACCCTGCAATAGCAGCCCTTTTGTCAAGGACAAAGCTATCAATGTTGTAATCAACAGATAGACTCATGCACAGACAGCCCCAAAATGTTACCAAGCTCAGACAGACCGCCTGTTTCAGGCAGTCTAGGTTGGTGTGGATGTGATGAAGCCAGGCTGGCTGCAAAAGTCCAACAGACCCTGCATCAGGACTGAAGAGACAGCAGCGGCAAAATATTCCTAGGTTTCAACAGACTGCATTAGTCATGTTGCTGTGCTCAGAGTTGCAGGTCAGATTGGTGTTGTCGATTCAGGCAAGTGCACCACAGAAAAAAAAGAGGAATGGCATGGGGAGAAGAAGAGCACCATGGAGGTGATATGAAGCTTTCCCTCATGGGCGGCCTCCTGCTAGTCTAAGACCTTCAAACCCTGCCCTTTGAAAGAAGAAGCGCAAAGCATGGAACGCAGCAGCAATAGAAGAAGGCGTGAAGAGAAGAAAGCCAACGCATGTGGTTCAATGATAGCAGAATAGTGTGTGGGGAGAAGAAGAGGCACGGGGGAGTGGTCTGAAGCACCACCTCATAGGCGGCCTCCTGTTGGTCTAAGGCCCTCAGACCCTGCCCCTTTGAAGAAGAAGCACAGAGCATGGAATGCAGCAGGGATAGAAGAAGGCATAAAGAGAGGAAGAAGGATAAAGCATGTGGTTCAACGATAGCAGAAGGGTGTAATGGGGGGAAGAAGAAGAGCATGGGGAAGTGACCTGAAGCATCACCTCAAGGGCGGCCTCCTGGTGGTCTGACCCCCCGGGACCCCGCCCCTCAGCCACCCTCAGCAGCACCAGGTTTAGGTAAGCCTCCAGCTGCAGCAGCAGCTGCTTGCCCAGGTGCACGTACAGCCCTAAGGCTGCTTGAGTCACCCCTGACAGGCAGGCTAGGTTATGGGTCCTTGCCAGGTGGAAGATCGCCTGAAGAAGAAGCATTACCACAGGTGAGAAATCCTTAGTCATGATGCAAATCGCAGTAATGACACTATGTTGACGATGACCAGAGTCGGGCTCAATGACAGCAGTGACAGTGATGCGAACAGAGTCACTGCTGTTCTGCGTTTTGTCTACTGCACAAAATCAAGGTTGCTGGCCTGTAGTGAGCAAAGCAAACAGATTCTGCAAAAGTCAGTCAGTGCAAGTGAAGCATGCTGGGTCTGAAACTGCTGACTTGTACTTACCGACACTCTTGATGCTCAGTGCAAGTCAGCAACCTCAGACCCAGCATTTCAGCTTCCACCAACGAGAGCTGTGCCAACAGGCTGGCAAGCATGCAACTGCTGAGTCAAGATCAATGCACAATGCCAACTGTAACCTCTCAGGGTCATGGCGTCTCACTGGCAAGCATGCAAATGATGCATCATCAAAGAAATGCAGTGTCCTCACCTGAAACAGATCCTCTTGTATGAGCTGCATCCTGGAACAGGTCCTCACATATCAGCTGATCATCATTTCATGCTCTGCAAAAGCTGATTTGCCACCCGATGGCACCGCAGACAGCAGGGTCATGGAACAGCACCAGCAAGGACGTCCACTTGAAATGCATAGTGCCACGTCTTACCTGAAACAGATCCTCTCATATGAGCTGCATCATCATCTCGTGCAGTGCTAAAGCCACTTTGCCGGCTGACAATGCTTCAGGATCACAAAATCTGACCAACAAGCAAGTCAAGGATAAATCATCAGTGGTGAAAGACGACTGGTGAATGATGCCGGCTCTTACCTGGAATAAATCTTCCCTAATCAGCTGCATCATCATCTCATGCTGTGCAAAGGCTGACTTGCCGGCTGACAGCGCCGCAGCAAGCAGATCCAGACCGAAGACATTGAGGTCATTGTGCACCCCTTGGTCCCCTTGCCTAATCAGGCTGATGATGAAAGCCAGGAGCTCTACAAGACAATCCAACCCATGTGCCCGCTCACTGCCTGCATGACACAAAAGCACAATTGCTGCATTGCCTCACATGCCCACAATCTTGATGACTTGGCCATGTTGCCTGTTCAGGCGACTTTGGAAGGTGTATGGTTTGCCTCACATGTTCATGTTGATGATGACCTGGTCCCTTTGCCTGATTGTGATTATGATTTAAGCCAACAGCTCTACAAGACAATCCAACCCATGTGCCCGCTCACTGCTTGCATGACGCATTTTCTCAACGCACTTGCTTTGCCTTGTGCAGGAGGAGAAAACCAGCTAAGCTCGAAATGCAGGCATTTTCCATGGCAGCTAAGCTGCAGTACGCCAAGATTCTGGGAGAGGCAGAAGTAGCTGAGTGCATGCTACATACACTGCCTGCATTCATGTATCTCTGCATCTCGCAGATACGGAACACAGCTGTCGCGCGTTGTGGTTCGTCGCCATGGGTCCTTGCAGACAGAAGTTGGCATGTAGCCATCGACTTCTGCAAACAGAGAGCGCACAAACACATTTTGCATGTAGCAGGGCCCTTCTGCATAAGGTGTTTGCGCGCACTCTTTTTGCAGATATTGACTATGACATGCCCATTTCCAGTGCAAGGACCCGTTGAAGCACACAGAGCCCACCCCCAAATTTGAGGCAGTAGCAGAGGCAAGAGGCTTGAACTCCTGGCAGATGTCAAATATTATCAGATATCGAATTGTGGCCAGTTGCCTCACACAGGAAATCAATCAGCAGGAGTATTTGCATGGGATTGAAACCCTGGCAGGTGCCCAAACCCTGGCAGATGTTAAAACCCTGGCAGGTTTACAACCCTGACCAGCTGCCTGGCGCAACAAGTCAGTTGGCAGGAATGGTAGCCGAGGCCCAAATCCCTGGCAGAGGTCAAAAGCCTGACAGATGTCAAAACGCTGGCCAGCTGCCTGACATGATTAAATCAACTGACAGGGTTGACGGCAGGGGGCCCAAACCTTGGCAGATGGCACAACCCTGACAAAAGTCAAAATCCTAGCAGATGTCCGAATCCCAGCCAGCTGCCTGACACAATAAGTCAATTGGCAGGAGCAGTGGCAGGAAGACAAAATCCCGGCAGATGTCAGAACGCTGATCAGCTGCCTGACACAACAAGTCAACTGGCCTTTCACTTTTGAGAGACAAGGGTAAGCGCGTCATAACTCTCGAACAGAGCTAGCCAGTTGGTACACTGTGCAGGCAGTTTGGTCAAGGGTCATAAGTTCTGCCAGGGTTCTGCATCCTGCCAGGGTCTTGACCCCTCTTGCTATACCTGCCACTGACCCTGCCTAACCCATATCTGTAAATTTTGATTCTGCTCTAATTTTGCAAGATCTATGTCAAACTTGCCGCAAGCTCGCCTCCCCCATGCGCAAACAAAGTGCTCAAAAATAACAATGTTGAAAAGCCTGGTGTTTCAGGAAAACTTTTTCCAAGAGCAGTTTCACAGGCTTTAGGCAGCCAGCAATAATGATTGCATGTGCCACATGATGGCAATCACTTGCCTGAGGGTTTGCTCTTGATGGGCGCCAAGGGTTTGTGGGGCTTCTTGGGCGGCAATGCCCCCGGCCCTGCCTTATCACCATTGGCATCTGCTGACAGTTCCTGCCCCTGCAGTCATAGCCAAACTGTTGACATGAAAAGAAAGCGAGAAAGCTGATTGAGAGCCATATTTCAACACAGTCGCCAGGGACTTGTGGGGCTTCTTGGGCGGCAACGCCCCCCGCCCTGCCCGATCACCATTGGCATCTCCTGCTGACTCCTGACCCTGCACTCACATCCAAATTGTTGACATAAAGCAGCTTGAGAAACTTCATGCCAAGTCATATTGATGACGTGGGCGTCAAATATTTGTGGTTCTTGGCCGCAATGCTCCCGGCCCTGCCCTATCACGATCGGCATCTGCTGCCAATTCCTGTCCCTGCACTCACAGGCAACTTGTTGCTGTGGACCTGCAAATTCATTCATTCATTCATTCTTTTTACGTGGGCCAGGCAGGCTCAGCAGGCCCAACTAGGTACGTACAGAAGCAATCAATTGTCTCTTCAAATTGCTTTAAAGTGATACTTTTGGGAATGCTGAGAAGGCAACAAAACGGTGCCCTGCTACCATTGGCATCTGAAGCTGCTGCTTCCTGTCCCTGCACTCAAAAGTGGACTGTCAACACAGCCCGTTCAAGAGTTGTTCTGGCGGAAGGGTGCTGACGTCGCTGCTGCTACTGTTACTGCTGCTGCCCAGGCTGCCTCTTTAGACAGAGGCTCCCGTTATGACGCCTAACAGCGCAGACTTTTCTTTTCTTGTCTTTTCTTTCTTTCTTTGCTGCTGCATCATGTCTTTGCACTTGCAGCAATAATGTGGAGACCACTTGCAAGATTTGCAAAACCCAATGTTATGAACATCAAAATGTGCAGCTGCTTGGCTGCGTGAGGAGTCAAACAGCAGAATCCGTCAAGAAGCGCGCTCCAGTTTGCAACAGCAGAAATCTTGAAGAATGCTGTTGACTTCATGGCTTTGACACCAACACACAGACTAACAGCTGAATGGTGGTCAGAGCCCTTCAGCAATAACACTATCGTTGACTGCTGTTTGGATGGTCAGGGTCCAGTGCCTCCGCAAATTGTCATAACAGGGTTCTTACTGCAGCCATGTAATGCTGTGTCTTGTTCTTTACAAGGACTCAAAAACTCTGAGCGTAACTCATGTGACATGCAGAGAATCCGGATGACACGCAAAGCGTTTCTCCTGATGTCTACATGCGCAACTGCACTGTCGGCATCAAGAAGCGATTGAACAGCTGAGGACTTTGCAAAGAAAAACTCTTCAGCCGTCGCTTTGCGTCTTGATGCTCACAAGCTATGCGCTGCAGTGACAAGCGGATGCACAGCCACGCAGTGTCCATGGCATCACTGACAAAAGCTATTGCTGGTCCATCACATCAAACTCTCAGCAGCCTCTCCACACATGATGCTGCTACTGCCGACTCCTTACAGGGAGTCAAACTCTGAGCACGATGTTGGTGCCATGCAAAGAATTCAAACCACATCCAAGGCGTTTTTCCTGATGTCTGCATGCGCAACTGCACTGTCAGCATCATGAAGGAACAAAGAGCTGTGGAGTTTGCAAAGAGACAATCTCTTCAGCCATCGCTGTGCTTCGTGACGCTCACAAGCTATGCGCTGTACTGACAACCGAATGCGCAGCCACACAGAGTCCATGGCATCACTGACAAAAGCTGTTGCTGGTCCATCACATCAAACTCTCAGCAGCCTCTCCACACATAATGCTGCTGCTGCCGACTCCTTACAGGGAGTCAAACTCTGAGCACAATGTTGGTGCCGTGCAAAGCATTCAAACGACATACAAGCCGTTGTCCTGATGTCTGCACATGCAACTGCACTTTCAGCATCACGAAGCAACAAAGAGCTGTGGAGTTTGCAAAGAGACAATCTCTTCAGCCATCGCTGTGCTTCGTGACGCTCACAAGCTATGCGCTGTACTGACAATCGAATGTGCAGCCACACAGAGTCCATGGCATCACTGACAAAAGCTATTGCTGGTCCATCACATCAAACTCTCAGCAGCCTCTCCACACGTAATGCTGCTGCTGCTGCTGCTTACAGGGAGTCAAACTCTGAGCACAATGTTGGTGCCATGCCAAGAATTCAGACGACATACAAGCCGTTGTCCTGATGTCTGCACACGCAACTGCATGTGAGCGCCAAGACACAACAGGAGAGCTGAGAAGATGGCATATCTTCAGCGACCAATCTGCTTCTTGATGCGCATCTGCGCTGTGCTGTACGGACCACAGAATGCACAGCTGTGCAGAAGCCATAGCATTGTTGACAATGATGAACCAAAAGCTATTCGCTGGTCCGTCACGTCAAACTCTCAGCAGCCTTGTCACGTGTAATGCTGCTGCTGCTGCTGCTGCTGCTGCTGCTGCTTTCTGGGGCTCAAATTCTTAGCACAAAGTTTGTGCCATGCAGGGAATGCAATGAGCATGCAAGCTCTTTCTCCTGGTGTCTGCACACACAACTGCGTTGTGAGCATCAACAAACAGAAAGACAGCTGAGAAGATCGCATTTTCTCAAGCCATCAATCTGCTTCTTGATGCTCATTTGCTAGGTGCTGTACTGACCACAGGATGCACAGCTTTACAGAAGCCATAGCATCATTGACAAGGACGAACTAAAAGCTTTTCACTAGTCTGTCACGTCAGCTTCTCAGCTACCTTTGAAGATCTGTTTATGCTACTTATTGTTTACTGGATCTTGCAGTCTGAGCGCAAATCTGATGCCGTGCAGAAGGTCCAAATAACCTGCAGCCATCTCTCCTGCTGTCCATAAACGCCGCTGTATTGTCAGCGTCGAGAAGCAAAACCATAGCTGAGGAGATTGTACGCTCTTCAACCATCGCTCTGCTGCCTGATGCTCACATGCTACGCGCCGTACCGACAGAACAAAGCATAGCTATACAAATGCAATAGCATGACTGACAATGATGTAGCAAAGCTGCTCGCTGCTTCATCATGTGCTGAATCATGCCAATCGCGTCAAGCAGCGTTTTGAGGAAGACCATTCATGATAGCATTTGAATTGGCGTGTGTTGCACGCTATGCTGACAGCCTGCAGTCCTTTCCCCTTGACTCATTCCGCCATGGCATGATACAGACTCAAAGAAAGTTAGCATGACACTCACACAAAAGTCAGGATGCTGATATGGGTTCAATGCAAAGGGAAAACAAATTCTCAAACAGGCAGCACAGCGGCAAAGGCTGAATTAGGCACAAGGAACCAAGTCTGTACTCAGACACAGCTGAGCAATTAGAAGAGTCCCATGAAACCTTTACGACTTTGCTGGACAGGTGACTGACCAAACGCGTCAAGCACTCTCCTAGCTTGCTCAAGTGTCTGTTCTTTCAGCACTCCTGGCATCGTACAGGAACATCTCTTTGTAAGGACGCTCAATGTAACAACACTCTTGATGTAAAGACATTTGCAAACCAAACACTGCTTTCTGACTGCAGTGGTCCCTCTGAGTAAGGACAACTTGATGTAAAGACAATCTTGTTGGTAAGCAAGGCAGTCCTACAAAGAGAAGTCGCTGTACAACTGAGCAAGGTGGAGTGCCACCGAAATTCACATGCCGAAATTGCATAAACCCTCTGACAGCTTGGAGACTAGTCTTGCCCTGAATGTCAAGGCAACAAGTGGCAAGATAAGACCCAACAAGCTGTGAGACAGCTCAGGCACTTGATCATGTCCAAAAGTCACTGGCGTTTCATCTCACACAGTCATACTGTGCTGGTGTCTGTGCGAGGTAAAGCAAATGTCAGCTAGAAAGTACAGGGATGTTCAAGGCATTGCATGAATTGCTCACCAAGCACATGCAATCAAGCTTTGACATGTTCAGTTGACATTTGCTAGGCTGTGAGTCGAGCGCTTCAGAGTTTTTCACTTCAGAGGTCTTCTGAACGACTGCTGCTAAGGAATGTATACAGCATGACAACTTACAGCATGACAGTGACTCGCATGGCCAGCATTGATTGCCACAACCCTTGCATTTGGTTGCTGATTGGGCAGTGTGTCGCTCTGGCAGTGTGTTGTTGTACATATCGTTAGCACCTGCTGAGGCAGCTGCTCCGACAGTTGCTGGGACATTTGACACATCACAATGACTCACCTGGCTAGCGTCAATGGCTACATCCCTGGCACTTGGTTGCTGATTGGGCAATGTGTCACCGTACACATGGTTGGCACCTGCCAAGGCAGCTGCTTCGGCATTTGAGAGGTCTTTTGACACATCACAATGACTCACTTGGCTAGCGTCAATGGCAACAATTCTGGCACCTGGTTGCTGACCGGGCAGTGTGTCACTGTACAGATTGTCAGCACCTGCTGAGACAGCTGCTCCAGCAATTGGATGCTGGCTGGGCGATATGTCACCATGCACATTGTCAGTATATGCTGAGGCAACCACTCGGTAGCTCAATGATGACTCACCTGGCCTGCATCAATAACTACCACCCTAGCACTTGTTTGCTGATTTGGCAATGTGTCACCGTACACATTGTCAGCACCTGCTGAGGCAGCTGCTCCAGCAGTCAAAGGGTCATTTGCTACGTCAGCTGACACCTGGCTGAAGGTACCGTCCTGTCCATGCTCTGCAAAGCAAACAGTCAGCACATTGTCAGCACCTTCAGTAGTAGCTGCTCCGGCAGTTGCAGGGTCATTTGCCACGTCAGCTGACACCTGGTCAAAGGTGCCATCCTGTCCGTGCTGCTCTGCGAAGCAAACAGTCAACACATTGTCAGCACCTGCTGAGGCAATTGAGGGGTCACTTGACTCGTCAGCTGACACCTGGGTGAAGGTGCCATTCTGTCCACGCTGCTCTGCAAAGCAGAAAACAACACATTATCAGCATCAGGGTATGCCGGGGCTGCATAAGGTAGTGCTGTCATCTACTGTGCCTGCAGGCCTGATGGACAGCACAGCTGTTGGGCAGCGTAGCATTTGCTGCTCTTCCACAAGCTAGCTCCACGCTTAACAGACTTGTGGAGTAATAATCAAGATGATCATGACACGTTCCATGTGCTAGGGGTGTGTGCCCAAAGTCCTATCTTGTGACTTGTGGAGCTGCAGAGAATGGTGCATCGCCTGCTTGCAATGCTAATCGGTGTACCTTCAGGCAGATACTCTACACCGAACAGGGGCTTTTGCAAAACAGTTTACAACTTGCAGAAAACGTCACTATTGGACCTTGCATGGGAATTTGTTCTGCTACAGTGGGTCCAAAGGTGGGTCCACAAGGTTGTCATCACAAGGTGGGTCCAGAACGTTGTTCCTGGCGGGAGACTGGAACACTGAAGCATCACGTGAATGACTGTTGTCTCTGCTATAGTGTCCACATGCAAGAAGGTCAGAGATTTGGTCGTTTGTCACATGTTTGCCTGATGCTGGGTGTCCCCAGCGTCACAGAAACATATGATAAAGGACCAAAGCTCTGGCTTACGTGCAAAGGAGACTCTACATCACTTGAGATTGGTGAGCATCACAAACACAGGTCAAAGCGGACAACTCTGAACCAAAGTCGCACAACTGCACACAAGGATTTTGACACAATGCCCGCCTGCTGTGCTGGCCACAAACCTCCAGGCAGGAAGGGACTCACAACAGGCCCTTGATAAGAGTCTGGGGACACTTATGCCATCAGGCGCACAGAACAGAGCAGCAACAGCAAGCCCTGAAGCATGCCCTGGGAGCAAGCCCTGAAGCAAGTAAAGCTGCAGTGCAAGAGAATGAGTGCAACTCCCTATACGACAAGATAGTCACACCTGTGCTGGTGATTGCGCTTCCGGGTAAGAAGGGACTCAGGATTGGTCTCTGATGCGAGTCAAGAGACACTTGCAAATGCAGTGTATGGGCAAAAATCATGTAGCAAATAGCTCCTTGAGCAAAGTGTCATGACTATATCCCATAGACTTCAATAAAATCACCTGCTGTGCTGGCCATTGTGCCTTCAGGTAAGAAGGGGCTGAGAATAGGGCCTGTATGGGAGTCAGGGGACACTTGCAATCTGGGAGAATGGGCAAGCTCTGCCAATGAGCGGGCTGTGGTTGGGGTCATAGGCACATCTGGAATGTCTGCTAGACCCTTGAAGACAATTGACACCATCTCAATCATGATCTGGCGGGAGGCCTGAGTCAGCAGCTCTGCACTCAGAAAGCAATAAGCCAAGTGAGTGATGATTCAGTACAAAAGCAACAGGACCAAGCAACATGACACTGGCATTGTTTGCGTTGTGTTTGGGGTCACGGGCACATCTGAAATGTCTGTTAGGCCCTTGAACACGATTGACACCATCTCGATCATGATCTGGCGGTAGGCCTGAGTCAGCAGCTCTGCACAGAGAAAGCATCAATGCGAGTGAGTGACTGTTCAGTGCCAAAGCAACAGGACCAAGCAACATGACACTGGCATAGATTGCACTGTGGTTGGGATTACAGGCACATCTTGAATGACTGCTAGACCCTTGAACACGATTGACACCATCTCAATCATGATCTGGCAGAAGGCCTGAGTCAGCAGCTCTGCACATGGACAAAAAACTGAGTGAAAGCACTGTCCAATCACAACCAGCTTTGCACTGCTGGAACAATTTCAGAGCAGGACATATGGGTTTGAACAAATACACCGTGCATGAGCATGAGTACGGTATGTCTCTCATAATGTTCTTTAGGGACAGCAATTCGCGACATGCTGAGGACTTCCTTGCTGAGAAGCATGTGCAATTCTTATGATTCAGAACTCAGCTTGATAGCACTCAATCTCAACTGCACGCAGCCCACCTGACATGTCCTTGCTGCGCTCTGTCTGATAGTGGCCAATTCTGAAGCAGGCTTGGAAGACAGCAATGATGTTGTCATTGGTAAGCAAGTCCCTACCAGGACACCGCATGCATGCCACCAACACCTGGCACAGACAGCAGAACACCATAAGTGCCTCAATAACACTGAGCACAAGACCTGACATGTCCTTGATGCCCTCTGTGTGATAGTGGCCAATCCTGAAGCAGGCTTGGAAGACAGCAATGATGTTGTCATTGGTCAGCAAGTCCCTGCCAGGGCACCACATGCATGCCACCAACACCTGGCACAGACAGCAGAACACCCTTAGCATTTGTGGTGTTGCGCTTTCTTGAGCCAAGCATCTGTCAGCAAGGTTGAAGGCTTTGCTGCCCAAAGCCTGCAGCTGCCTCTCACACCCATAACACACATGAGAACTGCCCTATGCACAAAGCTGGAACCTATGCTGCAACAAGCCTATGAGAACCTGACTCCCAGCAAAAAGGCTTCAGCTAAAAGGCCTGAGCACCAAACATGGGCGTTTCTCCTGGTCATGACTCTAACATGTTCATTGGAAAGCTCGCGGACGCAAGCATGAGCCTGATTTGGCTCATATCTGCTCACTATCTCAGCAGCCAAGCACATACAGAAACACAGAGACATGCCCTTACATCCATTCCACCAAATGGCTGATTGGCATATGACATGCAAGGCTTTGAGCACCTCCATATATTGACAATGGAAGTTCACTTGCAATCAAGCCTGTACATGGTGGCAAAGGCTGCCACAGTCATGAGTTCTCTGTTGCTTGTTGAATGCTCAAAGTCAGACGCACATGACTCGACGTTGTACACAGCATGATGTAGCCTGAGATTGTTCAGATGACCATGTTTTGCAATCCCTGATGGATGCTGTGTGCGATTGGTTGCATGTTTGCTAGCCCTGCTTTTGTACCGCCCAAGTAACCCCAAAGCAATACTGCGCAAGACAGAGCATTCTTGCATCATGTATGTTGTCCTTCAGCAAAATTGAAAGAGTTGCATTGTGGGAAAAGTTGCTGTAGAATCTTGTACATGACCACCTCATCAGCTGCAGGATGAATGGCCTCTAACTTGCATGTGACAAAATGCCGCTTCTGAAAGGACAGCGTCTTGGCAAGCCTACCAACTGGCCCCGTTGCCAGTTGACTCAATCAGACACATAGCACTGTCTGGAAGAAGAGCATGTTGGCAGAATACCTGTAGGATCTTGTAGAGCACCACCTCATCAGCTGCAGGATCTGTGGCCTCAAACTTGCATTGTGTCACAGCCTCAGCAATGGCATGCATGGCTTCTGTGGCGTGCTCAACTGTTGCACCTGGACGCAACATCATTTGATGGGTCGTCTTGCCAGTACAACTGCTGCCACAGCAACAGCCTGCACGGCCCTTTACATCATGCGCTCTTTCTGTGCATGACCAGATGTCATCCTGTACAAATCAACCAAGAGAGGCGCCTGGACACTGAACATGAGGTGAGCTGCTTTGTGTGTCAGAGCAAGGCTTGCATTGTGTCGCACAGTCAGCGATAGCATGCATGACCCCTGTGGCATGCTCAAATGTTGCATCTGGACAGAAGATATTGGATGGGCCTTCTTGTGCATGGCACTCAGCACAACCATGGCCTGCGTTGTGCTTGCCCTGTTGATGTAGATCACAAGCACAGGGCTTTTCTGTTAAGGAAGAAACTGGGAGCTTAAAGCACCAGAGCAGGGCCTGAGGGTTGGGCATTAGTGCTATCAAAGCAAAGGGCTGCGTGGCCCTTGCAGACTATCACTTCAATGCATGCCCAGTCTGGGGGCATTTTGAACCACAGAAATAAAGAGTCATGTCGACAATGGCATGCACATGCGCTGCAGAGTGCTTCACAACAGCAATTATGACTCGCTGAAGGCAGGCTAGGCGCCATATGAGCTGACTAATACCAAAGCACTGCACATGCCATTGCTCCCACAATGCTGGCATGCCTACCAAGTGAAGCATGCTGATGCATAGCTGTGAGTGATTCAGGCACGCTTTGCAACTTACTGCAGCAATTTGTATTCAGAGAGTCAACAGATGACAGGCGGAAAGCAGCGCATGCGTGTCTGATTGCATCTCGCTGCAATTCAGCTGACATCAGGACGCTCTTTGAACAGTTGCTTGCTTCTGCAACATGCGGGTGCTGGGTACTTAGGATGTCAGCATTGCCATTGACAGTGTGCAGCTTGATGCAGGTATGCATCTAAAGGTGATTGCAAGCAATACTTCTTGTATGATTCCAAACTGAGATTGTGCTGCACTGCAGCCACACCTATAATGTAGGCATCCAGAAATCTTGAGACTGCTGTCAGGGCAACTCCTGTCACGGGGCCACTGGTCTCATGGGACCTGATCACTTCCATAAAGGGAGTCAGGTAGTCCATTGGGTCTATCGAAGACCAGTCTGCAGAACGGCATTGACAAGTCAAGCGTGTGCTCCTGTATGCCCGTCAGCTTGCAAACAATGCAAAGCAAGCGAAGCGCGCTACAGGCGATGCTGGCTGTAGCGCTAAGCTTGCCTTTCCAGTGGAACACGCGACGCCGCAGAAGCTTGAACTCGTCTAGCCATGGATCTTCGCCCACCTCGTCGTCCTGTGTTGACACAACGCGTCGGCGACAAGCGTGCATTTGCTCAACCACCCTCGCACAGCCCGTACCTTTCCGCTGTAGCGAGTGGGAACGAGCGCCCACTTGGAGTTCTGGCGCATTGCCGTCACGACGGCGGCAATCTCCTGATTCAGGAGCAGGGCCGTCGGATGAGCTTGCTCCATACTGGCTGATGCTCAAAATGGGTTAGGTATGCGATCTGCAACTTCAGTGCGAGCCAAAGTTGCAACGCAGCTGAGAGCGCGCTGAGCTCTTCATGCCCTGCAGTGGATCTGAGCGTGCACACCTTGCTTTGCTGGTCTTCGCGTTCCGCTGCAGCAGCAGAACTCGGGTAGCCAAATTCCGCTCAAACCAGCCTTCATGGGTTGACACTCCTCTTCTTGCAGGCAATTTTGTCAGCTGGTGCTGACCTTCGCTTTGAACCTCAATGCAAAGCCTTCATGCTGCGACCATGATAGGGGCTTGTGCAAGATGCCTATACAACTTGACATTTTCTGTATGGGTCTCTCAGACTGTGGTCATAAGTGTCTGATTGGTTGCATAGTTGCACAGGTGCAGCATTTTCAAAACTCGGTGCGTAGGTGCGCGCACGCAGTGTTGCCTACTGTTGGCAGTACAGAGGAAAGCAGCTGTTGCCAGAAGCTGCAGCCTTGAGCAATAGACAATGGCCACTGACAGAGGACACTTAGAGTCAGCTCACTCGCAGAAGCAATAGGCTGCCAAGCAACTCTATTGTTGTCACAATGCAATTGAGCTTTCCAACACTGGTGGTGACAAGTTACACCTGTGTTCAGTGAAACGGCTGTATACACAGCAAACTTTGCAACAAGTATGCAAGATACAGAGGAAAGCTGATTGCCCAGCTGTTGAAAAGGAAGGGAATCCATGTGATGATGAAAAGGGTCACCATGTGACAACTGCTGCCAGTAGGAGCTGATTGAGACAGCCAACTAGACAAGCACTAGATGGATCGAGAGGGAGAGAGTTTTGGCCAGCCTCATTAGGCTGATTACTTGAGCTGAAGTGACTGCAACTTCAGCCATAAACCCTTACACTGAGAACCACTGAAGGCGACATAAACCCAAAACAACCTCAAAAACAGCCCCAATAGAACTTCACTCAGGCATCGCGATCATCTCAAGGTGTGGTCAGGGTGAGCTACATGTGGTCCAGGGTGGTTCTTTTGAAACTGTGACAGTGCTTTGCATTCTTTTTGTCCTTCTAAGTACAAATAAGGAGATTGCTGAAGAAAGGATGGAGCGATGAGTCAGCTGTCGCATGCACACCGGCAGTCTAAATCTCACCAGCAGGTGTTGGGGCCAAATCTTTACCCACGCAGAGGTTGTTCAAGATGGTCTGTTTCTGTTGCGCAGTGTCCATACTGTGATGCGCACAACAAGCCAGCCTGATGAGACCAGACCTGTGCCATGCACATCTAGCACATGTACTAGCAAGCGTATCTTTTGCCGTTTTGTCATGAGTGTGGAGGGCTAAGAGGCATGCAAACAATTCAAGACCTCTTCCACATATGGTCTACGTGCTGCAGTCATTGCTGCTTGTCATGCAGCTAATGGCTAACATGACAGCCTGAACTCTTGTGCAATGCATTCATTACAACTGAAGTTGAAAGTTGATATACAACCTACCTTGTGTTCAAGCAAGCATGTCCCTATTTCAAGCCGTGAATCCAAGCAATCAATCCGTAAGTCAAACTACGCAACATGAGCAACGCCTTGACTCACATTGCAAGAGCAGCGCACTTACATTGTCATACCTGCTGTTATCGTTCTGCAGCTGTGAGACATGGTGCTGATCTAATCATCATGTTTGCATTCCCATGCTGGCTTGTTTGCAATCACCCCAATGAGCCAACCTTAACGCCCCACTAGCTAGGAACGCCCGACTAGCTAGGATAGCATTTGGCCAAATTGATTCAGGAGCTCCAGAGAGGCTAATGCAGCAGCACCGTGCTGCTATTGTCATGTGAAGGCATGACAGACATGGAGCGCAAGAATTTCTCTGAGAAATCATGTTGATCATGATTGCGACTGCTCACAATTTTGAATGCATCATGACCTACCTCTATAGTAACATTGCAAGTAGGAAACAAACTCGTCGAGAAGGTCGTAATGAGGCATGCATAAGTCTGGAACAGCCGAGACCCAGTCGAGGTTCAAGTGATCTTTGACCACGACTCTGCATGAGTACTCCAAGGGGCCTCCAAATGTATCCCCTGTGAACTTCGGAACATGTGTTTGATGCCTTTCTTGTGACTGCCTGTAACTGTCCAAACACATACAGAACACATATGCGTGGTCCCATTGGTCTTGACTGACATGAATTGTCTGTGTTGCTCGGAAATATGCACCAGAACACCAGTCATACTCGATCAGGTGAGGTGCTGCATACTCTATGCTCGATGGGCTGAGGGCTTGGCTGTCTGCAGTCTTCAATGCCAGCCTGTGACCTGGCTTTGCCAAAAATTCGCTGCTCGATACACCACATATTACATCTTGACCCCACTCATCTTTACCCATGTACACAAAGTCTTCAGGTAGCCAACTCACTGGTTCAGTGAAGGCTGCGCGGTCGTGCCACAACTCGGCAAAGCTCGGCATACGGTCACTCGCAGGCTTTGCAAACTCCAGAAACCCATCGTAGTTAGCTAAGCTCATAATCGCTGTCAATGTTCACGCCGAGAGCTGCGCAGCAGCAGCAGCAGCAGCTACGTCCCAGCGTCAGGCTTGTAAGACATCACAGCCGAGCATCTTGAGGCAATGGTATTGACATTCGCAAACTCGACGAGTGACGGGCCATCAAGCAGATAGAGCGCTGACGCGTCGGTCGTTGGTGATCGAGTCAGGTCGACGATACGAGAGGAAGCGTACTTCTGCTTCTCTTCCGGTACTTTAGAGTTCTTTGTGCACGTGCGCCCTGACTGGACGTGACTCATCCTTGAGTGATACCAAGGCTGGTGTCCGCTGTCGCAGGCAACACATCTCTGTGACGCGTTTAGACGCAAGCGCGCGGGTTTCAGCAACCGACATCACAAGCGTCAAGCGGCATCATGCTGCAGAGCGGATTTTGCTCCACGGCGCACTGTAGTCTTTGCGGCTATTATACAGCATAGCTGTACTTCACGCCCACCCAGTACGAAGCTGCAAGGATGTCTACCAGCAGCATCGTACGCATTGCATGCGAGCACAAAGGTCGCCAGCAGTTCTGGACAGTTCAACAAGGTGGCGCGCTCAGACTCGGCGACGCAAGTCAGGCACACCTGTTCGTTTGTCGTTGTGAGGAGTCCGCAAACCGCAGCTGCTTCATCCAGCACCTACAGTCAGGAGCGTTCATTGAACAAGACGAGACTCGCAAACTACAGCTGGCTCTGTCAGCAGCATCAGCAGCGGTGTTTTCCAAGCTCAAAGCTTACTCGGAAGGTACTATGCTCGTGCCTACGCCCAGCGGGCCTTCCGTCTTGCTTGCAGAAGTCAGTCAAACAATGCCTTCCCGCTGTCTGAGCGCTTGTCGAAGCTCTGTCTGTGGTTTGAAAGCTTGCTGCTAAGCCACATGTTGATATGGTCCCACAGGAGAGGAAAAGGTCCCAAAAGGTTCGGTTTGGTTGAGGGCAGCTACGGGAGGCATAGTATGCTCAAATAGTCAAGGAGAATTGACTGTCACTGTCAATGCTGATGAGTGCTGCCACTTCAAGGACTGTGCTTTCTCCTTCATCAATGCAGACGCAAACAGGTACCTCCATTTCAAATTCATCCATTCATACCAACATGAATGCTAGACAGGCTCGATGGGCCCTGCTAGGTACATACTGAAGCAATCACATGTCACCATCCAGGGTGGTCCTGTGACAATTGATGCATGTTGAGCATGGAGCAAGCAGAGGTCTTTGTACACAGTTGTCTGCCAACCTGTTGTTGCCTTCTGTCTGTCACTGACAAAGCTCTTAGCAGCAGCGCCTCCTTGTTGTAGCAAGCCTGTAGAATAGCCACAGAACATGGTCATGACATCAGGTCAACTTTTGTCAGACTTTGTGGCTGCTGTTTGCTTTTGTCAGCAGTGGCTCGGTGCAAGTCTTTGCACATCATAACATGGGGTCTTTGCATTTTCAAGATCAGTGCAGCTGCTTTTGTTCCTGTTTGCGCTGCATTGGTCGAAGCCCTGGCACATCACAACAGCAAATGTCACACAATTGCAGTCTGGTGCAGCTGCCGCTTGTTTCTCCCTGTAATGGCCAAGTGAAAGACTTGGCATATCGTAGCATGAGGTCACTGCACTTTCAGAATGTGATGCAGCTGTTATCTGGACCTGCCTGTAGTGTTATGATGCAAGGCCTTGCACATAAAAACATGGGGTCAATGCACCTTTCACACCAACTATCTGTTTCTGCAGTGTGTTGATGAAGGGCCTGGCACATCACACCGTCCCTGCTGAGGACCAAATGATAATCCTCTCAAACTCACCCCAGAACATGGCGCCTGTCAGCATCGGTGCAAAGCCTCTCTCCCCGCCCTTCAGCAACAGAAGTGCAGCTGTGCCGATTGCTCTCAGCCGGCCAATCAGGAAAGTCAGCTTCAGCGACTTGGGATCACTTGACCACAGCGGCAGCGACACTTCATCCCAGAAGAGCACACTGCTAGGTGGTGCCTTGCCTTGTAACAGTGCCAGCTTCAGCAGGTCTTACACACACAAAGACGCCTTTACAGATCGAATTCCTGCTAGCCTAGGCTCCATGCACTTGCACAGTGAAGGCAGCGACACAGATGAGAGCAAAGTCAGAGGTGGCCACCTCTTTGACGGGGATCAGGTGTCTTCTTCTGACCTGGACGAAGCGTTCTCAGGCCTCGCACACACTTCCTCCACATCCCAGGATTCCAGTGAACCTCAGCAACAGCTGTCAAGTCATGCAGGGTCCTTGCAGGCATCTACCCCCTTGCAGGGGTCACCCCCCCTGCAGGCCTCACCCCCCCTTCCCTCAAACTCACCCCATCATGATGCCAGCAGTCATCAGCAGCCAATGCTGCGATTTGACAGCAGGTCAAGTAGCTTACCCGCCTCTCATCAGCATTCCAGGCTGCAAACTGCAAGCAGGTCCAGTAGTGCAACCTTGCCTGCATCTCAGCTCCAAACAGCTACTAGTGAAGGGCAGGACCAAGGCAGGTTTCCAGGCGCTCAGGCTGCCTCTAGCAGGAGTGCTGACGAGGACAAATCGTGTTGTGGACATCAAGTCCATGGAGCATGCCTATACAAGATAGAAGGTACGCAAGGTCGTCTGTCTGCACACATTATCAGGCAAATATTTGCAGCACTGCTCATGCTGGGTCACCCAACAAAATGGCAGTGATGCAGATATTGGGCTGCTCGCTGCAAGGTGCTAGTCGTGTCAGGACATCCTGTGTCAGACGTACGCCTTGAGGCATCAGCATGCCGATTTTTTAAAAGGGGCAATGGCTGCCTGTCAGTACATCTGGATGTGCGTTTGGTTTGAGGTCATTGCATTTGTGGCTGGTGATCAGACATAGATGAATGTCAGGACTTTTTGTGTTATGATCATCCCGTAAGGCATCAGCATGCAGGATGGCACACACCTGCTTGTCAGTACATCTGGAGGTGGGTATGATTTGATCAATGCATTTGTGGCTGGTGATGAGACTCGCATGAAGCTTGCTACCAGGGCAGCCTGATGGCGTCCAACTTGGCGCAACAGCCAAGACTCATCTGGTCTGTGAAGACTTGTCCAGTGCAGAGATAGCTGTATTGTGCTGCAAGGTGCTGTGATGTACCTCAGTCAGTGCATCAACAGGTGGTGCTCAAACTGCGATGCAGTTTGGCAGCTGCATCAATCTGCTGCAGCTGTCGATTTCATTCCAGTCTGTGCAGACCTGTACAATGCAGAGGTAGCAACTCGTCCTGGGTTGCAATGCATTTCAGTCAATGCATTTGCGGCTGGTGGCTCATATTGTCAAGAACTATGGCAGTGCCTCAGACTAATGGTGATCAGACTGTAGCATTGCTGCAGTTCCTCCACAATGACCATGAAGAGGATGTTTTGTATGTGTTGCAGCCAATCTCAGTCAATGCATTTGCGGCTAGTGTCCATACTGGATAGAATCTTGACAGAGCTGCAGCCCAACATTGGTCAGGCTGTTGCATTGCTCAAGTTCCTTCCAGTCTGTGTAGACTTGTACAACGCAGAGGTGGCAGACTGTGCTGCGCTGCAAGGAAGTAGTCAAAGCATCTGCATCTGGTGCTCATACTGGGACGAAGTATGCCAGTGCATCAGCCAGATAGTGGTCAGGCCGCTACATTGCTCTGGTCCATGCTGTTCTTTCTAGACTTGTACAATGCAGAGGAGTCAAATTCCTTGCGCTTCAATGACTTTTAGTCAATGCAAATGCGGCTGGTGGTTCATATTGGGAAGAATTGTGGCAGTGCGTCAAACTGATGACAATCAGACTGTAGCATTGCTACAGTTCCTCCACAATGACCATGCAGTCTACATGCAGAGGGTGGTGCTGATGGGCTGTAGTCAATTGTAGTCAATGCATTTGCAGCCAGTGTGCATACTGCCATAAACTCTGGCAGTGCCTCAGCCCCATATCAGACTGTTGCATTGCTCAAAGCCCTTCCAGGCTGTGTAGACTTGTACGATGTACAGGTGGCAACTTGTCCTGCAATGCAATGAACGATGAATGCATCTGCGGCTGGTGCTCGTGCTGGCAAGAGTTGTGGCAGTACGTCAAGCTGACAATGATCAGACTGTCCCATTGCTCCAGGACCTTGCCAAATGGCCACGCAGCCTGAATGCAGAGGCTCTGCAGTGCTGCAACATACCTTGGTCAATGCATTCGCAGCTAGCTGAAACTATCAATCATGAACTATCGCATCACGCTGGTTCCTTCCAGTATGGCTAGGTAGTCTAAATGCAGAGGCTTCTTCTGCTGTGCTGTAATGTGCAACTGACGCTTCGTCAAGTTCTGGGCAGCTGCATCAGCCCTTGTTTGTCAAAGTGCTGTAGCTACCAAGGTTGACCCCAGCCTCAACCAATCTGCACAATGAAGACTAGTTCTGCTGCGCTGCATCATGCCACTAACTCTCAATCGAGCTCTGGGCAGCATTTCCTCCCTTTTAAGGCTCTCTCAAATTGCTTTGAGCTTGTGAGGCATGACTACCCTCACCATTCAGCTCTTGCCTTCAATTTGTCGAGATGGGTGCTGTCGATTTACGCAACCAACTAGGATACTGTGTTGGCATAGAATGGCGTCGGACAGACTTGATTGTAGGCAGCCAGTACTCCTGTACGCAATTAGCCGGGTCATACAACCTCACTAGGATGCATATAGATGATGATGACCCTGCTGCTGCTGATGATGATGCTGATTTTGATTGATTGATTGATTGCAGGCCCGAGTCTGAGGAGTACCCAATCTACCTCTTCACTTGGCAAGATTCTGCATCAGCCTCATGGTGCAACCCATAGAGCCATCAAGGGGCATCGCACACATGGCAGTCAGACAGCCCTCACCTTCCTCTCAGGAGGCTGGAGCCCCAGCAGCCCTCACCGCATTCCCAGGGCTCTTGAAACAGCCCCTAGGGCTATAGCCCCTCCCAGCGCGCTTGAAATAGCCCTTGACATCACTCAGAGCGCCCCTGCTGCGGACGGGCTGTTGGCCAACGATGGACCACAGGAGCAGTCACATGGTTCACATATTCTGCCACATGGGCCTGGCAGCTGGCACGGGAAATCAAACCTGGGATTCAAGTTTGCCCCTGGTCATGGGGGTGCCCAAGGGGGTGTTTGGGGGCGGGACAAGGGGTTCCAGGATGCTTCAGAGGCCCTAGCAGGGCTCAGGTATGGCAAATTTCTCCACTGTGAGCAATTTAAAACTGTAGAATCAACATTTTGACAATGCAAACTTTTGGTACTACCGATGCAAAGCTTACATAAAAGGTCACCCTGTGCATCAAGGCTGGTGTACATCATGCCAATGCTGCTAGTGATGCATTGCAGGCTCTCAACCTTTAGATCATTTTAGTGCATACAAGAAATTTGCTATTAGCCAGTGTGTTGATAACACCTACTTTGGGCGCGACTGCTCAGTAACTACAGTAATCTCAGGTCTCAACATTTGTCAGGCCTCATCATTTGCTCAGCATGAAGATTTGAAAGCTGGCATGAGCAAGGTCAAGTCAGAGAAGCAGTCTTCATATGCGACCTTGTGCTGTTGCAGGTTACACAGGCGTTCTGGGGAGTATCAGAGGGAACCCGTGCTTCCTTGCATCTCAGAAGGCAAGCCCTCCCAGGATTCAGCTGAAAGGGGGGTGCCAGGGGGCTACACCAATCGGGCCCCTCCTGCCATGGCTGCCTTGTTGGACAGTGCTGCTCAGAGTGCTTCGTCGCCTCATCAAGGTAGGCCTACTTCTTCTTGCTTCTGTGTAATTGCTGTAACATAACAGCACATGCATTCCAGAAGGCAAGCTCTCCCAGGATTTGGCTGACAGGGGGATGCCAGGGGGCTACCCTGACCGGCCCCCACTGCCATGGCTGCCTTGCTGAACAGTGCTGCTGAAAGTGCTTCATTGCCTCATCAAGGTGAGCTTCACACTTGCCTGGCTCATGTGAATTGCTCTACAAGCAGTCTTTGATACCTTTACAGATAGTGTGAACTGTGGCAGGTACAGCTGGTATTGCAGCACGCTGTCACAGCCTCCGCGCTCCAAACTAAGTGCAGTGCTGTGCGCATTCGTGTTCAGATGTGTGGTCGTTGCCCAGTCTTGCTGGCTCCTTTGTGTATTGTGTATGCGTGTCATGGCACTTACTGTGTACGCCTCTTTGTCAAGTCTACATTCCTCATTGGATGCTTTTGTGCATCAACGTTTTCAGACATGCAGTTGCTCTGTCAGTAGCCTCACGTCCAGTCAAGGTTGCTCGTTTCATACTTGCATGACTGTGTATGGCTTGGTCGTGTACAGTTCAAATCGGTACAAATACCACATGCTGCTGGCCCATTCAGCCATTCAGCATGGGCTGTAGTCTACATTTGGTCAGAAGTCATGTCCTCGTCCCTTCTGGGTTGTTCCGTCAACATGCCTTTTGACTGCTTTGCAGGCATGAAGAGGATCTGCAGTTCCCCTGAAGTGGGCGACAGCAACATTTTGCTGCATCCAATTCACAAGGTGACCCCCAAGGGTAGCCCAAGCCAGCCCTCATCCCCCAAGCGGCTTCACACACACCACGGACCCATCCCCAGCCTGTTGACTGGCAGATCACCTCTGCCCAGGTTTGGCTCTCCTGTCAAAGTTTGACAGCCAAATACCCCAGAATGAGGTTCCAATGGGACTCAAGTTGCAAGCTGGAGAGCCAAAATCTCACAGGCATACGCTTGTGGAACCAATTTTTGTTGGGATGCAGATGACAAGCTGGGGCTTGCTCGCTTTCCAGCAGAAATTTTGGGCGGGTCCAGCAGCTTGCTGGCTCCTGGCATACTGTTCTAGTCCATGCAGCTGACTTAATTCACCTCAGATGCTAACACATGGAGTGTTGTCAGAGTGGTCTCTGCACCTGAATGCTTTCACCTTAGCTGATGGCCAATGGCGAAGAGCGGCATGTGCCAAAAGCCAAGTCCAAGCAGTAGTCATTCTCACAGAGAAGGCAATGTTGCCTATACAGGTCAAAGTGAGGTCATTGCTGTTACACAGTTGCAGTGTGGGTCATTTGCGTGCATGCACAAAACGGCTGCGTTTGGCATGTTGTGCTGCCATCATACACATGTCTTTGACCATAGAATAGTTCTTGTAAATGTGTCCTGTACGGACTTGCTGTTGTGAGCAAATGCTTTTCTGGTATGATGCTTCAGTATTGCAGTTTCACACTGAACAGGCTGTCAGCATGTTGTTTGTGTAATGGCTGTGTACTTGTCTTCAGCATGGCAAGTGCCATGTTATATCTTTTCATGTTATACCTTTCATAGTAGCGGGCGTAGGTCCTGCAGTCAAATTTTTGAGATTGAGTGTTGATGATTATTGGCTTGATGAGTTATGATACAGTTGGCTGTTTGACACTTGCATCAAATATATGGCAAACTGCTGTGTAGCTAGAGTGATATTTGAAGTGTCGCAGTGTCAAATTGAATGCTGGGCATGTAAAACGGTACTGGTAAATTCTTGAGGGCTGTGCAAGTTTGTGGCAAGAACTACTGTAATTTTGTGATGAGCAGCAGTCAGTTTGAAGTTTTCGCATGCACACCTTGCACGCTTACATGTGCACTGAAAACAGGAGTGTTGTGCATCTGCTTGTGCCATTTCTTAGCACAAATTTTTGGCCTGCAAGATAAAGGTTTGTGCACATGGCAGCCACGGGCAAAACGAGCTCTGCAAGCAGGGAGGAAGCCAAATGAGTAGGCCATCGGCAAGCTGCTAATGTTCTTGCGCTCTGAGGACTGCTGGTTGCAGCACAGGACAGACGGGCAGCATCGCGCAAGATACCAGGCTTGCGGCTCGGTGGGTGGCTCTGACGCATACTCTGATGACGCCAAGATCTTGATCATCTGATAGGATTTGCAGTTGAGTTTCAGCCACAGCCAAGCAAGGCGCACTGCGATCGTTTCTGACAGATGGAAGATGTCGATGTGCCTCTGCTGCGCCAGCAAGGCGCTGAACAGGACAGAGCAGACGGGCCCGAAGACCTTGAACGAGGCCTAAGTCAAGGAGCCGGTCAGGACTTCAGACATCTCATCGATTCTCAGCCTGAAGCTGTCATCAAGTAAAGCTTGTACATTACCGTTAGCTAAACGTACGCATCGACATCTCCCGATGGCTGCAACATAATGGCACATGCTTGCAGATTCTTGGAAAAGAAAGGCATGAAGCAATTAGGGAGCTTCACAGTCCCGGTACATTCCTATCAATGTGTCATTGGTCTGCCTTGCCCACAAATGTTATGCTGTCTAGACGCCAATCTGCCCCCAACAGTACACAATGTGCCTATCACAATGAGCATGCTTCAACAGATTCAGTAGTGGCATGTATTGTGCTACACTGCCACAACATACATTGCATGGATTGCCCATATTGCGCTTACACGCGTTGATGACTGATTTGATGACGTCCTGTGAAGGGAACTGCAACCACTTGAACGCCTCAAATATCTGAAGCTGTCTTGATGATGTTTCTGGGCACTACATACAGGATACTGCAGTGCTGCCTCTCATCAGAGGCACAGGAATGCTGACACTAGGCAGCCAGCGTACTGACATTGATTTTGAGTCCACATGGCGGCGCAAGATGCAGGCATTCACTGACCCCTTACATGCCCCAAACAAGCCCAAAGGTAACAAGCTAAAAGACATACTTCATCTCAACGGCAGGTATTAGCATGCTGAATCCAGGCAGCCAGAATTGTGACGTTGATTTTGAGCGAACATGATGGCGCAAGATGCAAGCATTCATTGACCCTTACATGCCCCAAACAAACCCGAGGGTCAACTCGTAGTAATCAAGTACAACTGTCACAAATCGCAGCACATGTGTTTAGTGTGTGCAGCCCAAGCTTATGAAATTCAATGGCAAGCATAAATCCCCGGCACCCTGTTTTCTCTCCAGCCGCAATCTGGAAAGACAGGCAGACTGGCTATGCCATCATTGTGCAGGCTGGAGGGGAAAGGTTGGGATGGAAGCACATGTGGTGACCATCAGCAATGCAGCTGAGGCAGATGACTCAGGACTGTTGAACCCACATCTCCTTGTGACCTGCCTTCTTCTTCCTCCAGCACTTCTTCTTCCTTCTCCTCTTCTTGCCCAACTTTTTTTTCACTCCGTTTTGCAGGCTGGACTGGCAAGATTGAGGTGGAAGCGCATGTGGTGACCATCAGAAACGCAGCTGGGGCAGATGACTCAGGGCTGCTGAACCCCCTCTTGAAAAGGTGGCAGGACAAGGCTTGCTCACAGATGGTCTTTGGCTTGCCTGCCGTGCAGTCAGTCATCAACTTCAAGTGGGATAGGTGAGTGCATGGTGTTGGTTACCTCAGAGCAAGCATTGACAATGTAGCAGCCTGAAAGGAATCAAAGTGCGCTGTTGCCCACATGGGGAATGTAGCTGTTGCACCTGAAGGCAATGACAGAATGCAAAGCAGGCAGGCCAAATACCACCTGAAGGATGCTCTTTGTGGTGCAGGACTTCCCCTGTCTACCCTTTCAAAGCTGTCTGCATGAACAGGCACTGCAACGCACAATGTGCTCTTGGCTGCTCTGCTTGCTTTCCGCTTTGTCGCCAGTTTCAGGCGCAATCAAGCATCCAATGCAGGTGTTGGACGTTGCCAAATATTGAAGAACGTGCCAGAGGTTGACTTTTGTGCAACAAGCTGATTGTGAATGCTGCATGCATCTTCCTCATGCGTTCATGCAGATGAGACTACCCTGCCTGCTATCTGTTGAGTCATTGAGTATCATTTGAAACAATCTTGAGCTGCTTTTGCTCACAGAGGCTCGCGTTGCAATGCCTGATGGGGTTTCTGTTTTCATTGCAATCTGGACAAAGGCTTGTTCAGTCAGAAAGCTGCATGCACACTCCTGTCACGCAGGTGGGCTAAGAAGCTGCTGCTGCTGGAGTTTGCTTTCTACATGGTGTGGCTACTGTCTTTCCAGGTCTTCATGCTGCTCTTTCAGGTCTGTCTACTACCTACCTGTGTATGTTGACAGGTTAAAGATCAAATACACTGTCCTTGTGAGCATTAAAAAGCATTGTGTGCAGTTCACTTTGTGATGGTCTTTCTGTCTTTTCATAGGATGAAAATCTGTCCCTACTGTTGTCTGAGCTGGTGCAAACCAGGAGGGGCATTGACAGTGGCCATGGATGCAACTTCTTTATCTGGAGTGGTTACATTCTTGCAAACAACACCAGAAATGGTCCACTCTTTCCCCTTTTTTTGTGCGCTGTCATTGTTTACAGTATTGTCCCTGAAATTGTCATTTTCCTACACAGGCAGGCAACAGGTTGTTGTGAGCAAGAACAGACCATGACGCCCAGCTGACTTTGACACTGTCTGTCTGTCTTTTCACAGGGTGAGGATCTGTCCCTGTCATTGTCAGAGCTGGTTCAAACCATGGTCATGGAGGCAATTAAACTCAGAATTGGTCCATTTTGTCCCTTTTTCTTGGTTCTTTGGCTTTTTTGCCTCTCACTCTGACGAACCATCTGTGTCCATGACAGGATGAAGATCTGTCCCTGTCACTGTCTGAGCTGGTGCAAACCAGGAGGGGCATTGTGACAGTAGCCATGGAGGCAACTGCCCTGTCCGGAATGGCCCCATTTCTGTACGTGGAGTTCTGCACGCTTTTGGAGTACGGCCCAAAGCGATGGCTCAGCATTTGGAACCTAATGGACCTTGCAACATACTTCCTTCAGGTGAGCACGTCTACCCAAAGCGCTGGCGTAGCACTCAGAACCGGATAGCCCTTGCTATCTACTTTTGTGAGGAGAACTTGTTCTAGGATGAGGCTCTGTTGAAAGCAGGTGTGCAGTCGTGCGGACGTAGACGCCAAGACAGATCTTATATTGGTTCAGCATACCAAGACACTTCTCAATCAACTCAAGTAAACAAACTAGGCCGCTGCTGTGTACAACTTATTGGCCCGCTGACGCTATAATGCTACCCTTAGTCACCAAATTATGACTAATGGCTTCATGAATGCCTTGACTGAATCCAGCTCACTGCTCATAGCTCAACAGCCTCGCAAGACTGCATGTGACCTGTACATAGCCAAGCTGAGCTTGCTGAGCTGAGGCAGCTTGACTCAAGTTGACTTGAGCTGATTGTTTGCGCGTCAGCTGAGGTTTGGTGACTGTATGATGCAATTTGGCCCCCCGGGACGCAATGCTTGTTATGCCAGCTGGGGCCATGCAGATAGCGGTTGAAGTTTTGTTGCTGCTGCCAATATGCTTGTTTAGTCATTGACGTCCACGCAGGTGGACTTTGATGCTTGCACTTGGTGTGCTGCATCTACTATGCTGCCAGTGAGACTTGCTGTTATCCTGCTTGTCACGCTTGGTGTGGGTGTGCAAGTGAGCATCGACGTGTTGCATTTGAGCCTCATATGCACCTAGTGGCATAGTCCTGTGACTTTCTGTCTATGCAACTGATACATTACCTGCTGGTGACGCTAGACGTGGCTGTGCAGGTGGGCATTGATGTGCTGCATCTGAGCCGCATACACATGCACGGCGCAGACTTTCTCTCTTCTCTCCCAGCAATCGATGTCCAAGTCTGCTGCTCCAAGTCTGCTGCTCAGGAAGTCTGCTGCTGCAAGACGTCCAACATGGCTTCTGCCAGTCTGATGGCAACTGCAGCTGTGACTCTGCAGGTGGGCATTGATGTGCTGCATCTGAGCCGCATACACGTGCGTAGTGAGGTGCTGTCCATCCTTGTGGCCGCCCAGTGCCTGCTGCTGTGGCTCAAAATCCAATACTTTGCCAGGTAGTTCTTCCTCTTCCTGTCGTTGTTGTTCTTGTTCTTCTTTGTCTTTTTCTGGTGCTGCTGCTTCCCCTTTGTCTTCTTCTTTCCTCCTGCTGTCCATCCTTGTGGCAGCCCAGTGCCTGCTGCTGAGGCTCAAGATCCAGTACTTTGCCAGGTACATCCTGGTGTTCATCATCATCTTCCTGCTCCTCTTCTTCTTCTGTTTCTTCTTCTTCTGCTGCTTCTTCTTGTTGTTGCTTTGCTGCTTCTCTCCTGCCTGCTGACTCACCTTGTGGCAGCGCAATGCTGTGGCTCAAGATCCAATATTTTGCCAGGTACACCTTCTGCTTCTTCTTCTCCAGTATCATCATCTTCATCCGCATCTTCATTATCATCATCATCAGCCTTTGTATCTCCTTCTTCTTGCCGTATCTTGTCACACTCGCCTGCAGGGGTGTTTCTGTAGCAACGCTAGTCGTATATGGGCTCTGCAATTAGCTGCGCTACATCGGCCATCACCCTTTTCGTTACAGTTTCAGCCTGCCAAGACGTCTTTAGGACTCCACCGTAGGCAGTTGTAGCAGATCTCAAGTTCCTACTGCGCTCTGCTTCTGCTTGTTCTGTGCCTGCTTCTCACTCTTTGCTTTCTTTAGCCTGTACCTCTTCTTTACTCTTGTGCTTCTTCTCCTGTTCTGCTGCTGCAAATGTTGCTGCTGCATTTGCAGGGTGCAAGATGGCATCCTGTGACTGAAGCTGCAAACAACTATCTGCCTCAGCTGCATTCATCATGAATCTGTTTCCAAGATGTATACAAGTTGTGCTGTGCTGTGCTGTGCTGATTGTTGAGCTGCTTGTGGTCACAAGCAATATCACAAAAGCAGTTGTTTCCAGATTGAATTTGCAAGACATCTAGGAAAAGCAGAATGCTTGCAGGGTGTTTCAGCCCACTAAAAACGCCTTTGTGGACATGCTGAGGATAGCGGTAGCGGATGCGAAGTGGTTTCTGCTATTCCTGGTACTTACTATGTGGGGCTCTACCAGTCCTTCTCTACCTCTTCTTCATCCCCTTCCTCTTCTCGTGCTGTGTTTGTAGGGTGTTTCAGCCCACTGAAACCGCCTTTGTGGACACACTACAAGTGATTGTGGCGGACGTGAAGTGGTTCCTGCTGCCCCTCTAATGCTGCCTTCTTCTGCTTCTCCACCTGCTACCCACCCACCTTCTTCCTTCTTCCAATCCTTCTCTTCCACTTCATGACTTGTTCTTTGTGTTGTGCAGGGTGTTTCAGCCAACCAAAAACGCTTTTGTGGACACGCTGCGAGTAGTGGTGGCAGACGTGAAATGGTTTCTGCTATTTCTGGTGCTTACTATGTGGGGCTTTGCGGGCGCCTTCTATATCCTTTTCAGGGAAGACCAACAACAGTATCAGGTGACGTTGATGGTTGCTTTGCTGTCAGTCAACCCTTTTTACCGTATCTCAGCTGCTGTGACCTTCTACTGATGGCACAGCCCAGTTCTGCCACTTCACTGCATTTTCCAAGTTGAATCATGTGTAACACAGTCTCAGTATATGACCAGATAGCCGGCCCTGTGCTTCCTCTGTCACCAGCTGACAAATTGACAAAGTCAGTGCTGCCAGCCCAATCACAACCTGTAGGGTAGCCACACTTGATACAAATGTTCAGTGCAACTGCAATAGTCTGCCACCATGTGGCATGCTTGGTTGACCATGTCTAACTTCATGGTCACAGCAGCTTTGAATTTGGCATCTTCTACGCGTACCACAGCATAGAAGCGGCCACATGCTTGATAGTGCTGTAGATTACAAATGGCATGTAACTGATTGTGACAATGCTACTGCAGGAGTTAGCCCCCATCTAGCATGCCTGGTTGACCGTGTTCAATTTCATGGTTAGCGGCTTTGAGTTTGGCATTTCCTATGAGTGCCACAATCCAGAAGCGGCAATATGCTCGAGGCACATCTGATCAAATGTGACTGTTGAGCGTGATTGCAGCAATTTGCCGCCATATGGCATGCCTGGTTGACCATGTTCAACTTCATGGTCAGCGGCTTCGAATTTGGCATCTTCTACAAGTGCCACAACTTGCAGGAAATGGTCATTGATGCACATGATGGTCTCGCATGTTGCCAACCAATTCTGAGCATGCTATAGTAACCAGATGTGTCTGATGCAGAATGTAAGTGTTGGAGGAGATTGCCACCATATGACCATGTTCAACTTCATGGTCAGCGGCTTTGAGTTTGGCATCTTTTAACAGTGCCATAACCCAAAAGCTGCCATATGCTTGGTGGTGCTGTGCATGCAAACAGATCTGATTCTGATCTGACTGTTGAGTATGAATGCAGGAGTCTGCCACCATCTGGCATGCCTAGTTGACCATGTTCAATTTCATGGTCAGCGGCTTCGAGTTTGGCATCTTCTATGAGTGCCACAACCCAGAGGCAGCCATATGCTTGGTAGTGCTCAACATACAGCATAGCAACAAGACAAATCTGATTCTGCACTGACTGTTGAGTATGAATGCAGGAGTTTGCCACCATCTGGCATGCCTGGTTGACCATGTTCAATTTTATGGTCAGCGGCTTTGAGTTTGGCATCTTCTATGAGTGCCACAACCCAGAAGCGGCAATATGCTTGGTGGTGCTCTACATGTTTGTGGTGGCGGTCATCTTTCTGAATCTGCTGGTTGGCATCATGACGGACTCTTGGGGCAAGGTACAGTCGGCTGCTGAGACCTGTCAGATTATTTGCGTCATCATGCATGGTCATATGCATGATCTGACTAGGTAGCTCGTTGAAGCAGCCATATGCTTGGTGGTGCTGTACATGTTTGTGGTGGCAGTCATCTTCTTGAACCTGCTGGTGGGCATCATGACAGACTGGGGCAAGGTACAGTAGGCTGCTGAGACATGTCAAATTCTTGCGTCATTATTCATGATCATATGCAAGATCTGTGTGGGTAGCTCATCGTGATTAAAATATGCTGGGTGGTGTTTGTGGTGGCGGTCAACTTTCTGCATCTGCTGGTTGGCATCATGACGTACTCATGGGGCAAGGTGCAACTTTGCTGCTAATTCAAGAACAGGCTATCTTCACCATTCATCATGCATCGCCATTGACATGAATCTTGTTGATAGCTCATGGTGTTAGCCAGATGCTTGGTGGTGCTTTACATGTTTGTGGTGGCGGTCATTTCCTGAACCTGCTGGTGGGCATCATGACAGACTCATGGGGCAAGGTACAGTAGGCTGCTGAGACCTGTCAGATTGTTTGCGTCATCACGCATGGCCGTATGCATGATTTGTGCGGGTAGCTCATTGAAGCAGCCGTATGCTTGAGGGTGCTCCACATGTTTGTGATGGCGGTCATCTTTCTGCACCTGTTGGTTGGCATTATGATAGACTCATGGGGCAAGGTACAACTTGGCTGCTATTTCAAGAACAGGCCATCTTTATCATTCATCATGCATCGCCATGGAAATGAATCTTGTTGATAGCTTATGGTGGTGGCCGGATGCTTGGTGGTGCCTTACATGTTTGTGGTGGCGCTTATCGTTCTGCAACTGCTGCTTGGCATCATGACGGCGCATGGACCAAGGTACAATCTGCTGCTAAACACACATGTCTGCGGGCAATTGTCACGAACTAGTCATCATACCTTAGTCATCATGCGGGGCTACACACAGTCAGCATCAGTGCCAGCATTTTGAGATTGTTGCGACTGTGCTTAACACCGACACTTTGGAGCTACAAATCTATAACAATTTGATCACAACCCTACAACAGTTTCATTGTGCAGGTGAAAGAGAATGAGGGTCTGCGCTTCCTTTGCAGCAAGGCAGAAATCATTGATGAGATCGAGACAACTGTACCCCAATGGGTAAAGGACAAAAACCCGGATTGGTACCCTGCCTACGTGCATGTGCTCAAGGTGAGGTGCCCAGAAGAAACTTTGTCTTGTTTTTTAATGACAAGATTGAAACAACTGTACCCCAATGGGTGAAGGATAGAGACTGGTACCCTGCTTATGTGCATGTACGCAAGGTACAGTTGTTGCAGTTGATTTGCTGCAGCCTTGTTCTGTCTGCCACAAATTCAAGCTGTACCAATCGATGTGCAGGTGAACCCAGAAAGCGCTGATGAAGTTGAAATGGACTCCATGTGGTCCAGGATCGGTGGCGACAGAGACCAGAGCATCCTAGACGACAAAACGGTGTGCATGCTCCTAGGCCTGATTTCTCCTTATGTGGTGTTTTGACCGCATTGTGGCAGACCACAGCTGCTTTGACTGCATTGGGAATTTTGATTTCTCATATGCAATTTATGTGCATATCAAGCTTGATTCCCAAGCACATGTAGTGGCTTGAGTCACAAGCTTTGAGTAGCTTTCAACTCAAGGACATACTGTCAACTCGTTCCAGGACATTGTCCGAAATGCATTGTGCAATAGTTTGCTTTCAAGTTCTTAAGCGCTCTCAGACTTTGTACAGCATTGTGTGCATTGCATCGTGCATCATTTAATGCTGTCAGCAGCTGATGCCACTCAGTGCCATGCCTCTCCATTGTGGGAGCCACAAACATGCAGCGTCTTCTCTTTATTGTCACAAATGCGCTGGGCACCAGAAAACTGTCCTTGCACCAAGTTGCCCTTACTCACAGTTACCAATGCAGTCGTCCTTAACTTGAGAAGGTTCTCAAACGCTGTTGTGAATCAAAATTGAGTGTACGTGTCTTTCTACAGTATTTGCATTATGGCAAACAGGTTCTGAGTCAATCATTGCAGCACTGTCTTAGGTATAGCATACACGCAAGCGAACCGGGACGGTCAAGCTGTTCATGCGATGGAGCTTTGCTGTACTGTCAACATTCAGTTAGCATGCAAGCATGACTAATGATGCTAAGCTTGTGTGTCACAGGAGCTGAATGTCAAATTGTCAAGGATCACGAAACAGCTGGAAGCTCTGCAAGCAGCTTTAGATGGATCAGGTGCGAGAGGTCAGAATGCTCAGTCAACAGCGTCAAACTCACAAGATACTCAGTGTGACAATGATGATGACAAAGATGACGAGACAGAAGCAGAGCGAGTGCAAAGATTTGGCAAGTCTGACTAACAATATAATGTTGTACAACACTTGACACACTGAGAACGTGCATCTTTTGAGAGTATGCTCGCAAGCCTTGTGGTTACAAGTTTGCTGTTTCTGCACTGCAATGCATGTGCTGGCAGAGTTCTATCCAGGCTGATCAAAAGTCGAGTGCATACTGCCACACCACTTCGACCTGATGCCTTGACTAGCATGGGTGTTGTCCAGGGTCTCAGTGCAAGCACATAGAAATATGCGCTGGTTGGTTACAGGGCATTTGTGCACGTCCAATGATGATGACCGAGTGAGTTGCTTTGAATCAGTCACAAGACGCTGTTGCTTGTACATTTGTGGAGGCCCTGCCTATTAGCGCAGTTGCAAGTTGAGACTTGAATGCAGTCAAGAGTTCCAGTTGGGTGGTGTTGAAATAACACCATTTGGAGTTTGCAAGGCGTGCAAGGCTTAAGCACGTTCACCGCGAATGCGACGAGCAAGCTGAATGTCCTTGGGCATGATGGTGACACGCTTGGCGTGGATGGCTGCCAAGTTAGTGTCCTCGAACAGACCGACCAAGTACGCCTCAGCGGCCTCCTGAAGGGCCAACACTGCTGATGACTGGAACCTCAGGTCAGTCTTGAAGTCCTGGGCGATCTCGCGCACGAGCCTCTGGAAAGGCAGCTTGCGGATCAACAGCTCAGTGGACTTCTGGTACTTCCTGATCTCACGCAGGGCGACGGTTCCGGGCCTGTATCTGTGGGGCTGCAAAGGAACAAGGAGATGTCAGGGGATCAGTCAATACTGATGGGTGCCTGTGCCCAACTCAAAATACAAAGTGGGCAGTGGCCTTTCCGCTCGGAAATGCAGAGCATTGCGTGCTGACAGCTGTTGCATACCTTCTTGACGCCTCCAGTGGCGGGTGCGCTCTTCCTTGCAGCCTTGGTTGCTAGCTGCTTGCGAGGTGCCTTGCCTCCAGTCGACTTACGAGCGGTCTGCTTGGTACGGGCCATGGCGACTGGCTGATACGATACAAGAAGCAAGACTTCAAGGCTGAGAGATGGTCGCAGCTGTTGTTTTTTGTTGCTGACAGCCAAGCTTTTAAAGCATGTCAATCTGGGCAGGGCGATGTGAGCTTGAAACTTGACCGAGCAGCCCTTGCAGACCCCTGGAAAGCGCCCCACAGCACTTGATCAAATGCGCAAGCTTCGCTCGCAAATCGCACCAATTTCCTGCGTTTGCTGCCTGAGCATCTTATCAACTACAGTCCACATACGCTACCATGGCCCCCAAGGCAAGCGCAGAGAAGAAACCCGCCCAGCCTGCCAAGAAGGCTGTGGCCAAGAAATCTACCGCAGGTCGCAAAAAGGGGTCCAAGAAGGCTGTGGAGAGCTACAAGATCTACATCTACAAGGTGCGACTTAAGGCTGAACTGCCCACATACGTCCTCGTCAAGATTGTTCCTGATCGCTTTCGTTTTGGAACGCCTCTGATGGCAACGCTAAGTGACTCAACACGTGCGCAGGTCTTGAAGCAAGTCCACCCAGACACTGGTATCTCCTCCAAAGCAATGTCAATCCTGAACTCCTTCATTGCTGATATCTTCGAGAAGATTGCCGTCGAGACAGCATCTCTGGCCAGATACAACAAGAAGCCAACTGTGACCTCAAGGGAGATCCAGACTGCTGTCCGCCTGATCCTGCCTGGTGAGCTGGCCAAACACGCTGTCTCAGAGGGCACCAAGGCTGTGACCAAGTTCACATCAGCTTGAGTGTTCACCACAAACTCACATATCATCAAATGGTGTTAGTTCAACACCACCTTTTCTGGAAAACCTGTACACAGCAGCACTCATGCATGTCTGTTTTGCCTTTAACAAGCCATAAGCTGAACATCCTGTTTGAATTCTGAGTAGGTTGCTTGTGCCCAGTTGGATACGATTGTCTGTCAAGCCTCATCAAGTCATCCTACACAGATCTAATGGCACAAACTCCCAGTGTTTTCACCCAACTGCAAGCCACTATTACTTTGCTGGGAGTTGCAGATAGTGATGCTGCGGTGATCTATTTATCAAAGCATCCACTGACTGCTGATGAACTGTTCATGGCTGTAAGAGGAGCCATATGTACTTGACTTGCTCATTGCAGTCAATGTGGCACAAGACATGACATGAGGCACAAGTCATTTCAACACTAATTCTAGACAACGAGCATTTCATGTGCTTGAGTCCGCCCGCACCACAATATGGACTGCTTGATTGCAGAATCATGTTGTGCTTGTTGTTTCCTGCATGCGCGCGCCAAAAACCTTGCTCCTGGGTGCACATATGTACCCTTCTGTGATCAGTGCATACCAACACTGTGTTTGGTGCAACCACCAAGCTGTGGCGTACAATCCTGTACATGTCCAGCTTATACTGTCACTAGCAATTGTCATTGAAGCCAAATTTGGCGTACAATATTCAAGAGCCACATGCAGCTTCTGGATGACAGAGCGAAGAAAAGTCATAGATGCTCAAAGCTGCAATGTCAAGCTGAAATGTGCATGCGCAATGCCGCCTGTCTTCAGTCACAATACATAAACAGCATCAACTGTTTGATTGTCCTGTATATGCCCTGAGGAGAATGCTTTTGGCTGACCCACTGCAGCAAGAGTTAGCTCTTGGGAGTTGTCACAGTGAAGATATGCTGACATTATGCATGATGCACCACAATGTGTGGAAAAAAGGTTTTGCATTGTGCAACGTGCAAACAAGCAGAGTGTGGCACTGGGTTATTGCCTCTGCCTGAGTCACTGACACTGTGACAGTCCAAGCTGGAAAACATCTGGCATGGGAGTGACAGAGAAGGCTTCACCCTGTCAGAAATCTGACCGGCTAGTGCATCATGTCTCATAACAACACATGTCTAGCTTGATGCATATGCATAGACGACTTGTTACAGAGTGCGTATGGGATAAAAGGCATTGCTAGCTAGATGGTGAGGTGCTAACTCCTCACACTGCTACATGAGGGCTTGTTACAATTGCACATACATTGACAATGCTGTGCTTGTGAAGAAATTACAGATGTAGTGTTGTCATGTGTGAACATCAACTGTATTTACGCTGTGACTCTGCAGCTGTGCGACGCTTGTGGCTCTCTGAGCTATGTGTGTTGCTAGCTAGCTTCAGCGCTAAACAGAACATGCCGAGAATATCTAGCACATCTGCATTCAGTAACGCAGGGAACAGCTGCAAAGCATTCAAACTGGGGACATAGCAAAAGTATTGCCAGAAATGTGCAGAGCACAAGTTGTTAGTTAGGAAAAGCTGCAGACCGAGTTGTGCCACAAAAGGTGGTGTTGAAATAACACCATTTGTTGTGTAGAGATGGTATGAGACAGCAGAATCAACCGCCGAATCCGTACAAGGTACGTCCCTGCCTCTTCAAGGCATATACCACGTCAAAGGCAGTGACGGTCTTGCGGCGTGCGTGCTCGGTGTAGGTGACAGCATCTCTGATCACGTTCTCCAGGAACACCTGTGCATGTAACAAAGCCATGCTCAGCCATCAACGCCTTGGTAAGCTTTTAGGTCTAATAGGCAATGGTGAGCGTGGGCTACGTGCGAGCAACGTGACAACTGGTACACTAAGTGTACCTTGAGAACACCACGGGTCTCCTCGTAGATCAAGCCTGAGATACGCTTGACACCACCACGGCGAGCCAAACGCCTGATAGCAGGCTTGGTGATTCCCTGGATGTTGTCACGAAGAACCTTCCTGTGACGCTTGGCACCACCCTTGCCAAGACCTTTGCCTCCCTTGCCTCTGCCTGACATCTTTGGACTGAAGAAGTTAAGAAGGCTGCAAGCGAGCAAGATGCAGAAAGCTGAAGGCTGAAGGCTGAAGGTTGAAGTTGTTGTTCAACTCAGTGCGCTGGCTTGCTATTTGAAGCGAAGGCTGGCGCTGAGAATCCCACTAACTAACTAATGAAAGTTCAAATCTTGACCGAGCAGCCTTTGTCGCCCTGCTTCAGGGCTCTAACATTCAAACTTGACCGAGCAGCCCTTGTAGTCCGTAAACAAGGTGTGTTTATAGAAGCGGTTCTAGCCCTTCGAAGCTTCGTCAGCCGTCGCACAGTCACCTTGCACTCAACGACTTTGTCGCTCAAGAAATCAGCAACCATGTCTGGACGCGGCAAAGGCAAGACAGCTGGCAAGAAGCAGGTCAGCAGATCAAGCAAGGCTGGTCTGCAATTCCCTGTGGGCAGGATCGCTCGCTACCTCAAGAAGGGTAAATACGCCACCCGCATCGGTGCTGGAGCACCAGTGTACTTGGTAAGAGCCCAACTGAAAGTTTTGGGCTTTGCTTGACAACAATCACTGCACTCATCAATCCTCCCAGCTACCAACAGTGACCTCTTTCAAAACCCACTCAGCCCCAGACCCAACAACACTTGCTGACCATGGGTGATTTTTGCAGGCCGCTGTGCTTGAGTACCTGGCAGCTGAGGTCTTGGAGTTGGCAGGCAACGCAGCCCGTGACAACAAGAAGACTCGTATTGTGCCACGCCACATCCAGTTGGCAGTGCGCAACGACGAGGAGCTGAGCAAGCTGCTCGGCGGTGTGACCATCGCAGCCGGTGGTGTGCTGCCCAACATTCACAGCGTGCTCCTGCCCAAGAAGACTGGCAAGAAGGGAGAGGAGTGATCTATTCCATACTCAAAAACAAAATGGTGTTATATCAACACCACCTTTGGCAGAATAAGCCAGTGCTTATGAGCACTCACAACCCCAAGAGGCATGTTTTGCATGTCTGCAAGCCCACACCTGTGTGCAGAGACTCAAACGCAGCACAGCATATCTGCCAAATGCATGGTGCAATGGATTTGTTGATGTCCCTAGCAGATTGTTTACTCTGTGCAGTCCTCACGCAGCTGTTCACAGATGCAACACACCTGGGCAATAGCAAAATCTAATGCTGCGCATGCATGATCTCAAGTTACAGACAGCCTGCGCAGTACTAGCTTCCAGAGTCTGGTGGTCTTGTTGCAAGGTTGTCATGCTGCTGCAGTCTTGTTTGCAGCTGGCACCCTCTGTGCCATGCCAAATTATGCTCCAGATGCCGCAGAAGCAAGGGTCTTGCTTTTGCAGCTGCTGTAGACTGTCTGCCTCAGGTCATGGATCTAGCACACCCTGATCAAGCAACTGAACTTTCCTGATGTAGTTGCATGTTAAATTGTGGACTCTGTGCAAAATATATGGCACAGCTGGCTCCTTTCAACGAGCTCATAGATCTGTCACACAGCCCAGCGAAGCAGACGAGACATTCTTGATGTATTTGTATAGGGCGCCCCTGGTGGCCTTCAGCGGCGGCGCTTTCCACGCAGCCTTTCGTTTATTCCACTCTTGTTCACTGATGCCCAAGGCCTCTACCTTATGTGTCTTGGTGTCTACCCTGACTTTGTCGCCATCATGCAACTGCAGAAGGCATACATTCTCAGCAACAGAGAGCATAATTGTGTTCATGACACCAGGAACTCATGTCATTTCAGATGCTGCAGTCCACTATGTTCTGATGTCTGACGTTAAATGAGTACGTTACCTTGGCTCCATACTCAACAGCTTGCTGCTGGCAAACTCCTGCAAGGAAAACATCAAACTTCCAGATGGCAATGCTCACATGGAGTGCAACAGTGCATGAGCATGGGAACTTGTGTAAAGCGGCCTGCAGAGCTGCAAATGACACTTGCAACAGAACGCTGGCTAAAGTCAGCAATCAGTGATCCATGCTCATTGCAGAGCAGAGTCAAGAGCCTCGAGAGCTGTATACAGACAGAGCATGGCATGCAGAAAAATGATTGACAAAACTCATTCATTCTATTCACTATGAACGTGGGCTAGGCAGGTCCAGCAAGGTACGTACAGACGCAATCAACTCAATAGATGACAAAGCATGCCATACAACACAGATGCAACAGCACTTGCAAAATGTCAAATTCTGTGCGGAATTGTGCAGCATATGCATCAGCTTAGGTGTGAGTGGTGTCACAGATACCCTCGTGTCCAAGTGACCTCTGAGTCTCAAAGCATGCTGATGAGCTGAAGAAGAAAAGATAGCCCCACAGAGTGTTGAGATAGTACACACCCAGGCTGCCTCTTTAGACAGAGGCTCCCGTTATGACACCGCTAGACGTTTCTTTGCTTTTCTGTTTCTAGTACACACACGGTGTCACACAGCCACAATGTGACATGCACTTACCAATGCAATAGGTCCGCCATCTTGCGCTTCTGGAGACACATGACCAATCACAAAGCCATGTGACGCCCCTGAGAATCTGCCGTCAGTGATGAGGGCACACTGACCCCCCAGCCCTGCCCCCATCAGAGCCCCTGTCGGGGTCAGCATCTCAGGCATGCCTGGACCTCCCTTTGGGCCCTCATACCTGATCACTACCACTGTGCCCTGCAGCGGTAGCAATGACTGTGAGGACTGTAATGATGATATGGACGGTGTCGATGACACTTCTTTTGGTCTCTGGCAACTGTTGCAAGAATTGTTTTTTGCGGTCAGTACGCATCAGGATTTGGAAACAGTGATCATTTGCTGACTGGCCTGCCCTGCCCATGTTGCAGTCACGAATTGCGGCACTGCATGACAGACTTCTCACAAAGAGCACACACCATCACACATGTTTGAAGCAAGCCAAGGTTCCTATCCTAAAGCATTTGAACAGCGTATGTACGCTGACAACATATTGTCATGCATCTTTCTGTGCGCCGTGATAGAATGATATGCAGCTTTTGACTCTTTTTACGCATTCATGTGCCAGTGGTTTGAGCCCCTAACCTTCAGCTTTTGAGGACCAGCTTCAACTGCTTTCAGCATGTCTTCTTCACTGTCAAAAACCCTGGCAGGCCCTTCAAATTCCAGCCCTTCTTTGCCAGTAATTTTGCCCACACAGCCCTCTGGCGCTAGGTTTCCGTACATGATTTGGATGTGCCCAGTTGCCTTGATGGGCCGGTCAATTGGGTAAATTAGCATCTGACCCTCCTTTAGGTCTGGCACATTTTTCAGGTTCTCAGCTAGGGTCTTGCCTGCAAAACAGAAGGGGATGCTGGTTGAGAGTGTCACAGCTGAAATTATCGCCCCGGTCAGCAGTTCATTACCTGTGTGAGTCTGTGCAGCAGAATAAATCCAAATGGCACAGCTAAGTCTGTCACCCGTGACTATGCAGCAGTTGCGGTGCATGTGGCCTTCACTCAGCAGAAGCAAATCATTTGCCTTTGTCAAGCAATCATGATGCAGTGATGAAGGCAAAATGGATAAGGAATCAAGTGTCATCCATCCGTCAGTTACGTGCTGTAGTGTTGAGCATATGCAGCAGGCGTAACAAGAATGGCACAGCTGAACCTTTCACCCTTTTCAGGCCATTGCAGTCCATGGACCCTCAAGCATCTTGACCGCAGCATGTTAGCCCTGAAGGTAGCATTACTGATTATGGTGCTTGTGCAGCAGAAGTAGATGAAATGGCACAGCTGGAGTGGTTACCTGTGACTGTAAGGCAGTCGCCATGCAGGAGACCTTTGTTCAGCAGGTACTTCAACACAGCTGGCACACCACCAACCTGAAATCAAACAAGACATCCACTGGAGTACAAAGCGCTTGACTGTCGTGCAAAAAGGTGCACGCCTGTTGCCAAGCAGGTACTTCCGCACAGCTGTCACGCCACCAATCAATGGCCAGGATTGTCATTGGATCCCTCTGGATGCTCCTCAAGTGGCATTCACGCCATGTTCCTTTTGAACGTCATATTTGAACAGAATCTGCAATGCATACAGAAGATATACAGCATGCACCCAAGCACAGCACGGATCACCACCAAGCATGCCATATTGGTAACTGCGTGTACATCATAAGCGAGGCAGCAATCTTGTACAGTTCAGTGACATCACCACATTCTCACGCATAAAAACACCTGGACTTACCTGGCAATTGAAACTCATGGGCAGCTGTACGCTTATACACATATGCCGTTTGGTCTAGCTATAGCTTGCAGGGTTTACACCATTGTCATGGGGGAGGTTTTGCAGGCCATTGCGTCCCCATCATCACAACCTGACTTACTTGATTGATGATGCCTTGTTTGCGTGTGACAGCAGGCAGCAAGGCCTGTGACCAGGCACCAAGGACAGGGACAGTGACAGTCGAAAAGGTTCCCACTAGGCTTCAAGTCAGCAAAAAAGGTGTGTTGACGCTTATCCGCTGGAACACCAGAAAATTTGCATGCAAAAGTTGGCAACTTTGCCTATTTTATGCAGATCTTCCATGAGGTATTGTGCACTGGGCTCCAAATCAGCAATGAAAGACGTTTTGCCACTGATCCTTAAGAAATCAGTAATGAAGAAGTTTTGACGCTCATCTCACCTTATGCAAATCCTCCATAAGGTATTTTCCACTGGGCTTCAAATCAGCAATGAAAGGTGTTTTGTCACTGATTCTTTGGAAATCATCCAGGCTCAATGGAACACCAGCAGCTCTTGACATCGCTAGCAAATGCAGCACTGCATTGGTGCTTCCTCCTAGCGCCATCACTGTTGTGATGCCGTTCTCAAAGGCTTTGGCTGTCATGATGTCCAGAGGCTTTATGTCACGCTTCAACAGCTCAAGCAGCGCCCTACAACACAAATGCTGCTGTCAATACAAGTTGCGAGAGCGGCTCAAGTCCACTACATGACTGTCATGACGCTGAGTGGAATGTCTGCAGCTCTAGACACTGCTAGAAGGTGCAGCACAGCATTGGTGCTTCCTCCTAGCGCCATCACTGTTGTGATTGCGTTCTCAAAGGCCTCAGCTGTCATGATGTCCAGAGTCTTTATGTCATGCTTCAATAGCTCAAGCAGCGTCCTACAACACAACTGCTGCTGTCACAAGTTGCTAGAGTGGCTCAAGTCCACTACATGACTGTCATGATGCTGAGTGGAATGTCAGCAGCTCTAGACATTGCTAGAAGGTGCAGCACTGCATTGGTGCTTCCTCCTAATGCCATCAAATTTGTAATGCTGCTCTCAATGGCCTCGGCTGTCATGATGTCCAGAGGCTCTATGCCATGCTTCAATAGCTCAAGTAGCGCCCTACAACACAGCTGCTGCTGTCAAAAGACTTGATGAAGTTAGCTAGGCCTTAGACTGTCTACATGAGTCTTGTGATGCTGAAAACAATGACAGCAGCTCTAGACACTGCTAGAAGGTGCAGCACTGCATCGGTGCATCCTCCTAACGCCATCACTGTTGCGAGGCCGGTGTCAATGGCCTTGGCTGTAATGATGTCCAGAGTCTTTACGTCATGCTTCAACAACTCAAGTAGCGCCCTGCAAAGCATAGCTGCTATGGCATCAAACACGCTGACACTCAACAGCAGAATCTGTCCACCAGTGAAAAGGATTCAGGGATTGCTCACTTGCCGACTGCTGTGCAATCTGTCATAGCTTCAGTAGCATGGAACATGATCAAGTACAGACTTTCTGACAGCAAACAATGACAAGGAAGGTAGCAATGCTTACTTGCCAGCTGCTCTGCATTCTGCTTTCTTCAGAGGGTCAACACCCAGTACACTGCTACTTTAGGGTAAGCTCATGCCCACAAACATTGGCGGAAAATCTCTGACAAGATGAACAAAGTGCTTACTTTCCGGCTGCTCTACATTCTGCTTTCTTCAGAGGGTCGACAGCCGGCACACTGCTACTGTAGGTTAAGCTCATGCCCATTGCTTCAACAGCAACAGTCACAAACAGTCAACAGCAGAAGTCCCCAACAACACAGAAGGATCAAGGAGTGCTTACTTTTCAGCTGCTCTGCATTCCGCCTTCTTCAAAGGGTCGACAGCTGGCATGCTGCTACTGCACGGTAAGCTCATGCCCATTGCTTCAACAGCAACAGTCACAAACAGTCAACAGCAGAAATCCCCAACAACACAGAAGTATCAAGGAGTGCTTACTTTTCAGCTGCTCTGCATTCCGCCTTCTTCAAAGGGTCGACAGCTGGCACGCTGCTACTGCAGGGTAAGCTCATGCCCATTGCTTCAACAGTGACAGTCACAAACAGTCAACAGCAGAAATCCCCAACAACACAGAAGGATCAAGGAGTGCTTACTTCCCAGCTGCTCTGCATTCCGCCTTCTTTAGGGGGTCAACAGCTGGCACACTGCTACTGTAGGGTAAGCTCATGCCCATAGCTTCAATAGCGCTGGACATGGTGTTGGCAGTGTACATGCCACCACAAGCCCCTGCTCCTGGGCATGCATTCCTGATGATGTCGTGGACTTGCTCTTCATTGATCAGCCCGGCTGTGTATGCACCTGCATGCCGTAGAAACTATCTTAGCGGTGATCCCTAATGGTCGTTTCTGCTGTGGGAACAATGGGTTTGGCAATGTACACGCCAGCACAAGCGCCTGTTCCCGGGCACGCAATTTTGATGATGTCATGGACGTGCTCTTCGTTGATCAGCCCTGCTGTGTACACACCTGCATGATGTAGAATCTGTGTTTGCTGTTGTTGCTGCTGGTCCTTTTTGCTTTTGAAACAATGGATTGTTGCTGCTGGTCATCTTTGCTGTTGACATGGCTGCTTTGGCAGTATACATGCCACCACAAGCGCCTGCTCCTTGGCATTCCTGATGATGTCGTGGACCTGCTCTTCATTGATCAGCCCGGAGGTAGAAACTGTGTTAGCGGTTATCCCTACTGGTCCTTTTTTGCTGTAGAAACAATGTGTTTGGCAGTGTACACGCCAGCACAAGCGCCTGCTCCTGGGCATTTATTCCTGATGATGTCGTGGACTATTTTCTTGCTGATCAATCCTGTTGTGTGCACCTGCACAAACCGGTGGATATGTTTCCTGCCATAGACCCTGAAGGAATGCCGGTCAAGTCCATGCTCACAGTCGTAAACAGTCATCAAAGTAGCATATGATTCAGGAACATGGCTGACCAGCAAGTTCCCGCCGTCCAGTCTGCTGCTGCTTAGCCCCAGACTCAAGCACATTGTGACCAGTCATTGCAAAGGCTAGAATCCTTCTCTAACTTGTGCTTCAAAGAAAGAGAGGAAACGCACCGTATGCTTCAAAAGTATGGCTCACAAGTAAATCCCTGCCATCCAACTTGCTACATCCTGGTTTGATGGTCCCGCCATAAACCATGATAGAAGGTCGGTTAAATCTGGCCATTGCTAAGATGACACCTGGCATATTCTTGTCACAGCCAGGTAGTGAAATGTTGGCGTCGTACCACTGACCACACATCACAGTCTCAATGCTATCTGCAATGATGTCTCTGGAGGGTAGACTATGACTGCATGCACCAAAAAAAGAGACTCGATACCGGGTGTTTCACTGTGTCATAGACTGCCTGAATTGCATGGACATATAGTCATTGCCACAGTGTGACACATGTGATCAACCTTGTTGGCTGGCTAAAGCATGTAAAATTACTCTCTCTCTTTGTGCTGCTGCTTGCAAAGAGCATGATAAGTGAACAACAAAGCAATGCCAAGTTTGTCCTGAAATGGTAGAACAGTGATGTCATGAAACTATTGTTCAGCACAAGCAAGTTTGAGCAGAAGTTGTATCAATGCAGCGAATTCCATGGCAAACTTCAGGGCAGATGCAAGAAAAGAATGTCAAATTGGATATGTGCAGCGCAGGTCATGCCTCGTGAGCTGCTTGCAGCAAATTGCTGTATATGCTTTTATTTGTGAGCAGCACCTGTGCCCATTCAAGATGTAATGTCCAGTCAACGCAGACATGCCTATATAGCATCGCGATTTTGACCACTACCAGAGTGAGTTGTCAGGACATGCTTACCACATGCCATCAGTGCCCATGGAGATTGCATCACTGACACCAATGGTGTTGAACCGCAATCCAACCAGTCCCACCTCGTGACACCCCTCCTTCACTTCTTGAGCAAGGTCATGCAGGTGCATGTTGCAAGGGTTGCCCTCCCACCAAACCGAGGAAATGCCCACCTGCGATTGCGAGCCAGGATCATACCCGCCATTTGCAACATGAGGTCAATGCTAAGGAGCGTCAAAACTGCGCTGCGCGCATGTTTCGTCTGACTTAGGACGAACCTGTGGTTTGTTCATGTCGCCTTCCGTCATTCCGGTCGCGTATAGCATGGCCTGCGATCCTCCTTGCTGCTTGGACTGAGTGATGGTTCTGCTATATCTGTTGAGTGGTTGTTCTTGAGCTTCTGTACGCGCTGGCTTTGTGCCGGTTGCATCTCGCACATCTCGGCTGCTCGTATGCTGACGTTTTGGGTCGCTTTGCAAGTCCTCTAGATCAGGCTCGACAGCGCGTTGCGCTTGCGGCTTTGGTGCCATGTTGCTACCACCCCTGAAGCGCGTCAGGAAGTGTCACAGTGCGCGATAAGGACCTGGCACAGATCAGTAGTGCTGCTGTGGCTTTTCGGAAGACCCACGGGACACTCTTACTATCCATTACTACTCCTTACTACAGCCTTGAATGTCAGCAAGCCTGGTGTCTGCAAGGCAAGTGATTGTGCTTGTGCCGCTAAGACGTACAAGTACTGGCGCCATGCTTTTGCCTTGGTCTCAAAGTGGCCGAATGGGGTATTATGAGCGATTACACAGAATTTGTTTGACAATGCCAATCAGTTTGATGCAATTGAACAGCAATTGTCTGATGATGATTGGTTCAAGTCTCATGCGCAGCCGGGGAAAGCTGCTTTGCGTGCATTTCGAAGCAATGAAATGGATTGAGTACGTGGGCATGCGCCCTGCCTTGCTGCAAGCAGAATTCACAACAACGATGCCAGGCAGTTGAACATTCGCGATTCCAAACAAGGTGCACTCAAATCTCGAGAGTGCTCGGCAGCAAGCTGCAAACAACACAAAATCACTATATTACAATTTCCCGAGGGTTTGGAACCCTGATATGTCGCATGGTGCTGCCAGCTTCTGAAGGCTTGAAGGGCGCAAACCCTCCATAGGGTTTGGGAATCCCCAGGTCCTCAGGGATATAAGCATTGGGCCGAGACTCTGCTAGGGATGGTGGTCCCATGACCTGGTCATCCTGGATTTGCTGGATGAGGTCAGCCTGCAAATTGGTCACCGTTTGTGAGACAGCCATTGTGAGACAGCCATTGCGAGACAGCCATTGTGACACATCTGCAAGCAACTCTCAGTCAAGTATGTACTGGCATGGAACCAGTCAGCTATGCAGTGACATGGACGCTGAGAGGGCTTGACGAGCAATGCGTCTGCAGTCAAGCGCATTCGCAGGCTACAGAATGATGCGACACCAAGTCCTTGTCATCAGTGGCATGCATGCTGCAAACAGTGAGTCAGACATGCTGGACCATGTGTTGAGGACAAAATACAATGCAAAGAAACAAAAAGTGGATCTGAGCAAGGTCAAATTTTAGACACAACAGGTGTATGGAGTCAAGTGCTTCAGCACAGCAGTTGCTCACCTGTCTCTTCATATCCCAGAGTTGGCTGCGGTCCCTCTCTAGGCGCTGCCAGTCCCTCTCTGTATCCTCTGTGGGTGCTTCACCAGCCTGTGCAGCAGCATAGGATTTTTTAATTGTGAGTGACGATGATGGACTTGGTGTTGATACCAATGATGACAATGACAATAACGACACAATCACAGTGACAACAATGTAGGCTCTCACATGCATAGCACTTGTCCTAGGTATATGTGGCCCAAGTTCTGATCAGCATCATCAGCAGATCTAACCAGATGAAAATGTTGACAAGCAAGCCACTTTTGATTGCCACCAGGTGTTCGTGTTGCAAGCGCTAAGCTTGACTCGGATGGAGTATAACATGGTGACATTGCAGTCATAAGCATGCGACCTGTGGCATCAGGTGCATTCAGGTAAGGTAGCTTGGACATGTTTTTGGAAATCTGCTTCTGAAAGGCAAAATACACACAACAGCAGCAAAAGTCACCTTCAATTTGTCGCTTGCAGCCATGACAACACCCTCCAAGGATTCTTTGTCGGCGCTGAGCTTGATGCTGTGCGCCTGATACATACTCAGCTCGCTCACGGTTGCCATCATGCGCCGAGTCATGCCTCGCAGCCTGATCTGGTAGTCATTCACCTGTGCATGCATTAGTCATGCATAAGTCATTTGTTACATCCTGAGCTCGCTCACATTGCCATCATGCGCTGAGTCATGCCTTTGGTAGTCATTCACCTGTGCATGCAGTCGTGCACAATTCACTCATTACACAGATGTTGACTGTACTCAGCTCGCTCATAATCGCCAGCATGCGCCGTAATAGGCTCTGCATTCTGATGTAGTGTTCATTCACTTGTGCCTGCATTAGCCATGGTTGAGTCAAGCATGACACAAATGAGGAGTTTGATGCTGTGCATTTCTAAAACGCTTGGAATCTCCCCAAGGGCCGCACTGCAAGCTTGCCGACAAGCAAGGGTAAAGTTGCAGATGAACAGCATCAGCAGGAGCAACTGGGAATGCTGAAGAAGAGAAGGACTGAAGTTCTGGCAAGACAAGATTTGTGCAATGCACACCTAGCACATGTGCAGGAAATTTGTAACTAGCATTACTGTTACCAACAGGATACATCGCTAGTTCACAAGCCCATAACCCAACAGTAATGACTATCTCAATCTCAGGAGGAACAGGCTGAACACATGATCAGCAGGAACAAGAAGCAGCAGAATTGCAAGACAAATTGCAGAAGAAGAAGAAGAAGAAGAGGACTGACCTTCTGTGCCAGCTCCATAATGTCCTGGCGGCCCTCAGCAGCCTGGATGCGGAGCCGGTTGCTCAGACTTGAAATGAGCATGCAGAAGAAGGACAGAAGGACATCATGTCAGATCACTGAAGAAGCGGACTGACCTTCTGCGCCAGCTCCAAGGTGTCCTGGCGGCCCTCGGCAGCCTGGTTTCGGAGCCGGTCACTCAGGCTAGCAATCTCCTCCAGAATGAGTTGCTTCTCCAAGAGCGAGTCCTCCCTCTTGTCCACTCGCTCTTGTAGCTGGCTGATGCGTGCCCGCAACTCATCCTTGCCTGGAATCTTGCCTGGCAACTTGCGCCACCTGCACAACAATCGGTGCTATTGAGCTGAATAATGGACAACTTTGTGCTGGCAGGCTTTTAAACGCAGTGGCTGCTTGACAGCAGACGCTTTAGCAGCTGGCTGGTGGGTGCCCGAAGCTCGTCCTGGCCTGGGATCTTGCCTGGCAACTTACGCCACCTGAGTGGCAAGGATGCTTTTTAGCCAGTAGTGGATTTCATCAGGGACACTTGAAGAATCTGATACTTCTAAGTACTGCATTTGCTTCTGTTCAGGACAGTATGCTTCCTGCTTGTCAGCACGCTGTTGCTACCTGTTCATGCATGCCCGCAGCTCGTCCTTTGCCCGGCAAACTTTCGCCACCTGAATCACACAGCACAACTGTGAGCTTTCAAGAGTTTTTGACCGAGAGAGATTGTGATGACATCACTCTGGACACTGCATCTGGTGATGTAAAGGGCAGCATGCTTGCTTGTCCCCACAATCTTGCAGCTGGCTGATGCGTGCCCAAAAGAATCTTTGCCTGGGATCTTGCCTGGCAACTTCTGCCACCTAGATGGCAAGGAACCTTGTAAGCCCAAGGGTGACCTTGCTTAAAGCAAATGTGATATCAGTTCCTTGAGCACTGCAATTGGTGGCATTTGCTGGTGTCTAAAGCAATGTCGATTTTTGTCAAAACTTTCTTGCAGCTGGCTGATGCGTGCTTGCAGCTTGTCCTTGCCTAAAATCTTACTTGGCAATCTTTCACCTGCTGTAAAACAACTAGATTCAACTCAGGGTGAATTTGTGGGTTGCTAGCACTGTATTTGCTATCATAAGGTGGCGTGCTCAAGGGATGAAGTTTTCAGGAGAATCTGCGCTGCAGCAGTGACGTGTGACCACAACGCTGATTTCTCAGCGGCAGAAGCAGAAGAAAACGAAAGCTGCAAGGCAGATTGCATAAAGCCAAGAAGAGGCGAAGCAGGGGCTATGAAGAGGAAGAGGGACAGACAGAAGATGCTTGCCTGGTCTTGTTGTCAGGTGACTCAAGCCGTAATGCGGGCTCTTGAGCAGTGCGCCCAGTCTGAAGCAGCAGATGAGAACAGAAACAACAAGGAATACCCAAATCACAGATCCAGACTGGGACTCATGAAGGAAGAAGAAGCTTGCCTGGTCTTGCTGTCAGGTGACCCAAGCTGCTGTGCACTTAACTCAGTAGTCCGCTCAGTCTCAAGCAGCAGATGAAGAAGACATACATCAAGAGCGGCATCCACGATGAAGATCCAGACTGGGATTCATGAAAGAAGAAGAAGCTTGCCTGGTCTTGTTGTCAGGTGACTCAAGCTGCTGTGTGGTTTACTCAGCAGTCCGCTGAGTCTCAAGCAGCAGATGAAGCAGACATACATCAAGAGCGAACCTCACAAATGAAGATCCAGACTGGGATTCATGAAAGAAGAAGAAGCTTGCCTGGTCTTGTTGTCAGGTGACTCAAGCTGCAGTGCGAGCTCCTCAGCAGTGCGCCGAGTCTCGAGCAACTGCTTCTGAAGGGAGGCCATATCCAGGTCCAGCCCTGGTATAATGCCCCTCAATTTGCCTGTCACTAGAACTCTCCTCTGTGCTTCTGCAACTTCCAATTTCTGCAGCCTGATGTCATCCTGACGCCTGTGCAGCATTGTCTGACCTGCAACATGCAGTGTGTGTAAGGAATCAAGTCAAGGGTTGTAGTGCTAGTGGCAGCTGCCTGTAGCAAATCACATATCCTGCTGCTAAAACTGTCCTTTGAACCTCTGCTACCTCTACTTTCTGCTGCCTGTTGACATTCTGCCGCCTGTGCAGCTTGTTGTGACCTGCAACAGCAAATCTATGCATCATGTTCTGTGCAGCTGTGCAAATAAACTACAGTTTCATGATGCCCCTCAGCTTGCGAATCACTAGAACTCTCCTCTGTGCTTCAGCTAAGTCTAAGTGCTACAGCCTGATGTCATCCTGCCGCCTGCGCAGCATTGTCTGACCTGCGCCAGACAATGCAAGAGAGGTGTCAAGTCAAGTTTTGTGGCTAACGTTGTGACACTTACGTCCGCCTGAGGTTGATCACTTTGCCTGTCACCAACACTCTCCTTGATGCCTCTGCTACCTCCAGACTCTGTAGCCTGATGTCATCCTGCCGCCTGTGCAGCATCGTCTGACCTGCGCCAGAGAATGTATGTGATGTGACAAGCCCAGCAGTGCACAGGATTTATGAGTTGGTGTGGTTCATCTCATCTGATTTGTGACTCAGAACTCTCTCCTGTGTGCCCCTGCTACCTTCAACTTCTGCAGCTTGATGTCATCCTGCATCAACAGCTGATGCTCTTGCCTTGGCATGGCCAAACAGTTTTTGAAGCTTTACAATGTATAAATTTCAAACCGTGCAACATTGTCTGACCTGCAGCAGACAAAGCGTTCAATGATGTTGTGAAGCATGGACTGCATTCGCTGCCGCATCTCTCTGTGATCAGGCAATTACTAGAACTCTCCTCTGTGCCTCTGCTCCCTCCAAATTCTATAGCTTGATGTCATCCTGCCCCTGCGCAACATTGTCTGACCTGCAATAGGTGGTACATGCTTCATGTGGGGTCCAGACATGTCTGAAGTCGTGTACCACGCTGGTGCGTATATTGCTTGCAGTGTGCTCCAGCACATGTTCTTCTGATCTGATACCCAACTTGTATAGCATGTTGGCGCATCACAGGCAGGTGTTGGCTAGCAAACAAGGTGAAGATTCTCACCTTTGCGCATGACTTCCTCCTGAGTGTTGGCCTTTTCATACAGGATGCACAGCTCGTCGTTGCGGTCAATCAGCATGATGCCTATGTGATTACGGTCCTCTACTGCACTCTCATACTCCTGCAGTCACAGCACGGTGATCAATAGCAGCAGTAATGTGATGACTCTGCATGCAGCTACGTATAGTGTACACTCCAGGGTCAAAGCGCTCCACAATGCTGTGACAATCAGTAGAGCTCAAGCATGGTTACTTGCGAGAGCAGAACTACGCATGTGGCAGGTGGACCAGCCATGATGCTCCATCCAACAGCCAAGATGCAAATGTCATGCACTGCATCAGATGTCATGATGCAATGCAGTTGCAGGCGCTGAATCAGGCAAGGCTTAGGGTTAGGGTTTAGGGCTAAACCCTAAACCCTGAATGATGTTGTACGGGACTGAATGGTGCTGCCCGTCTCAGCAGTCATCAAGCTGCATTTGTGGTGACAGCACATGAAAACAAAATGACAACACATGCATGCAGAATGATGCAGTCAGCGTTCTGCAGCTGCATGATTCCTGCAGAGAAGCAGTACATGCAAGCAAAAGACAAACAGCCCATGTGTCTTGTCAGCATCAAAGCTCACTGATGTGCTTGCATGCAATTTGCAACTGCTGCACAGACCCATCTGCAAGTTGCTGGCGCTCAGCCCAGTGTGCAGGTCTAGGTGCATGGATGCCACACCAAATGCACAAAAGTCATCATCGCTCTGAGGCATTAGCTACTCTAACAAACCCACCTTGCGCAGCTTGAGCATGTCACGCTCTGCAGCATTGATGACGGCGTTTAGCTTGTCAATCTCAGCTATCTGCTCGTCCACTGCCGCTTGCTTCTTCTTGAACAGCATGGCTTGTCTGTGCCACAGATTGCAAAGCTTACTTGAGTAAAACTGAGCTTCAATACAAAAGCTAGCAGTATGTCTGTAGAATGCCTGCCTTTACATGCGCAATGCTGGCAGCTTTGCTCAACAAGACATGCAATAATATTTGGCAGTCATATGATCAAGTTGACCATCTGCCACTGTGGCTTGGTATTGCAAGACGTCTTTTGCGAGAATGCAATGGCAGGTTGCAATCATTGCATGACATCATTGCGACCGCCTGCTTGCTGGGAGCACCTGCAGACTCAGAATTGTTGCCCCCTGCTGCAATGATGCTATCGTCCACTGATTCAAGACAGCTCAACGCCGCATTTGCTGCACATGGTGCGCAACTTTCTTACATCTGTAGCCTTGACTGTTGTGCAGAACCCTTTTCAGTTACAGCAAGCATTGGCCAGTCAAGGGCCCCTAACACCCTCACTCACCACAGCAAATTTGCTTCTGGTGGGCACTTTACAAGCTCTACTCAGTCCTGACAGGGAGGACAAGGATATGAAAGGGCAAAGGGCACTCTTGGAGTCTTTAGCCAAGCTAAACGGTCAAGGTATACGCCATGGATGTCTGGCTGTCTTGTACAGGCTGCTGTTGACGTGATGATGTCATTTCCTTACAGAATGTGAAAAAGTGTGGTAAAAGGGATGACAATATTCAACATCACAACTGCAAGACCTAAGGATCAGATCCTGTTGAGTGGGAGTGGCAGAACTTGTTTGGAGGGTCAGCTTGCCTCTTGTGTCATGTATATAATTGCACCGGAGACAGTCGCAGCGCTTACTTGTTGAGCTCTCCCCTTTGGGTATCCCTAGCGCTGCAAGCCTGTTGACGGTCACCACAGGCACGCTCAAGCAGCCGTCTCTTGCTGACCTCTTCAGCTTGCAGAATCTGTCACACAGACAAGAAGATCAGCATGTGTCAAGCTGTGTCAGATGAAACACGCCACATTGGAGGGCTGAAACTGCAACAAACGTTCAATGTTTCGGCACTGACCTCTGCTGTCTGAGAGCTGCTGAGTTTGCTGTAGATACAGCTGACATGAGCAAGACAGAGGGAAGCTTACAGACAACCCTGCCAGTGACTAATGTTCTGATTGCACACCATGGAGACGCAATATACATGAAAATGTATCTTCAATAAACTGATCAATATTGATGCCTGGTTGTCCTTGTAGCTCGACCGTGCATGCGCGCGACGACATCATTGCATTGCAGCATTTGAGTGCAGGGACAAATTGTTGGCGTATGAAATTGCAGCTGTGTTTGAGGCATTGATCATGCGTCATTGTGAGGCGCTGGTGGTGACTCTTTGCTGTAACAGGTGTGCATATACTCTGCCAGGCGCTCACCTCCAGTTCATTTGTAAGGATCTTGACCTTTTCCTTGAACTCGCCGATGCCTTGCCCAGCAACGGCAACCAGGCTGACAAACTTGTTGCGCTGGTTCTTGACCAGCTGATACAGTTGCTGAAAGTCACTGTAGCGGCGTGCGACCTCCTTGCGAGTGCGTTTCAGGTCTTGCACAATCACATGCTTGAACGCCACATCGTCCTCGGTCAGCTTGACCTTCCGCTGAGTGTCAGCTGCGACGCGGGCAATCCTGTTGCGCTGGGCTTCTACATCTCTGATGACAACCAGTCGCTGTATCTCTTCCTGTTTTAGGATGCCGACTTCATCCTCTAAACCTTGCACCTCCTCATAACTGGCCTTGAAAAGCTCATTCTGAATACCACCCTTCAGCAACCACGGACGCAAGTTAGCCCAGTCGGTGCGATGTGCTTTGACTTTGGAGGTGCCAAAGTAATCAGCAATGACCATGCGCCCCACTCAGATCAAAGCAAAGACACACTGACTTACATGCATGCAGAATGCCAAATAGCACAGCTGCATGGTCACTGTGAGTATACAGCCTCAGCTGTATCTAGTAGGCGCAGCCATGACAAACTCATTGTGTGATCAGCATCACAGCATACACATGAGCCTGCATTGGCAAGCATAGCATGCAAAACACATCTGCTGTATGACCTCACCTTCTTCTCTTCCTTGAGGAACGAGTTGATCAGAATGTCAGTGTCTTTCTTGAGCTCCACAACAGAAGCTCCTGTCTTGACCTGAAGCTTGGTCATTGCAGTCACATCCAGCTTGGATGCATGCATGGAAGCCTTCAAGGGTGGTAGCTGATCCTGTGCACTGATTAGAGCCAAGCCAGCTTTCCGCACTTTCCTCAAGGCGTTGTCCCTGTCCATGTGCCGTCTGCCCAACAAGTCCTTCTCCTTCTTGTGCTCCATCTGCTTTGCTTCCATCTCTACATCTATTGTGGCCTGCATGGCAAAGCTCATGATCAGTATTGTCATCAGTGCCAAGCCGGCTTTCCTGACTGTCCTCACAGCGTCATTTCTGTCCGCCGCCTGTCCAACAAAAATTTTCCTTTCTTGTGCTCCATCTGTTTCGCTTCCATGTCTACATCAATTGTAGCCTGCAAACCAAGCCCAAGGCATTGCTTTCTGTCCAAAGACCACAAAATCAGGCATATGGCGACGGGGTTCCATGACTTTCTCAAGGCATTGTCCCTGTCCATGTGCCATCTGCCCAACAGATTTTTCTCTTGCTTATGCTCCATCTGCTTTGCTTCCATCTCTACATCAATTGTAGCCTGCAAACCAAGCCTAGGGCATTGCTTTCTTGCCAAAGACCACCAAATCAGGCAGATGGCGACAAGGTTCCATGACTTTCTGAAGAGCATTGTCCCTGTCCATGTGCCGTCTGCCCAACAGGTTCTTCTTCTTCTTGTGCTACATTTGCTTTGCTTCCATCTCCGCATCTGTTGCGGCCGGCAAGCCAAGCCCAATGCATTGGTATCTGTGTGGTAATGGTGCATTCCTTGCTTCACATGAAACCACAGTTGTGTCAATAACAAGGGATTAGAGCAATCAAGTCAACACGTGACACATGAATGCGAATGGCAAGCAGGCACAATGTCATAGCAGGCAGCATGTATTGCATTGCATGTCATGGCAGCATGAGCACTCAAGATGCTCACCAGTGCTCACAAAGGCAAATGCTGCTGCAAGCAGACTGCCAGCATGCAAATCTCAACATGTAGCCAGCATAACAACCGCATGTACATCTGTGCATTGAGTGTCACAGCAGTGACTCCCTCTTTCCACTAATGCATTCTCTGCTCTTAGCTTTGCAATCTACTTCAGTCTAGCCGCAAACACATCATTAAGTGATTGCAATGGTGGCTCACCCTTTCAACCAATGCATTTTCTGCACCCAGCTTTGCAATCTCAACGTCTCGCCTGATGTCATCCTCTGCGCGCTGCTTGGCTTCAATATTGACCTTGGTTCGGTCTACAACCGCTGAAGCCTGCATGTGCGCTGCCTCCAACGACTGCGCCTTGCTCTCAAAACCATGCCTGCATGCAGAACAGCCATTTGTGAGCCATATTGACCTCAGTCTGATTGACCTTGATGCGGTCAACCAACGCTGATGCCTGCATGTGCGCTGCCTCCAGCGACCGCACCTTGCTTTCAAAACTGCGCCTGTATGCCAAACATACCCTTCTGAGTCATGCACAGTCTGACATTGCTGATGGCTGCATGTCAGCTGCTTCCAACAACTGCGTCTTGCTGTTGCAATTGTGCTTGCACGCCAAATACAGATGCGCCTGGAACCGTCGTCAGGTCCACTTGCAATACAGCCTGCATGTTGGCTGCTTGCAATGACTATGTTGGTCTCTCAAATCTGTGCTTGTCTGCAAAACGACAGCTTCTGAGCCATATTGTCCCAAGTCCAGCAGGAAACAAGACAGCCAATGCCTGCTTCCAGGTACTGTGTTTTGCGCTCAAAATTGGCCTTGGATGCCAAGCAAGTGCTGCTGGTATGTGTTCTGGGCTGCTATTGCAGCAGCTTGCTAGCTGCTTGTTTTGTCTGTCACTTGTGTTTACAGCGATACAAGCCGCAGTTGACCCATGCTGGCAGCCAACAGACCCTGGAACAGTTTACAGTCTCGACTCCTGCAGCTACTGCTTGCTGTCCGCTTGCTTTCTCTGTCAACAGTGCAAGTGGTCAGCTGCACAAGTTTCATTGAAGCAAGGCTTACAGCTGTAGTCGACTCATGCTTGCTATCAGAAGTTTTGGCCAGTCAGTAGCTGAGAGAGCCTGATACGAGTTGCAGTCTGAACTCCTGTTGCTGCAGCTTGCCTGCTGCCTGCTTCATCTGCAGCTGCAGCATCCTGGCAGAGTTCACCAGCAGGTCAGCTCAGGCATACATTTGGGACATCTGGGCACAGCTTGACAGTGAACAACAAACCCTGCAACAACAGACAGTCAAGAGACCCTGGAACAACGCACAGTCGGGACGCGTGCTGCTGCAACTTGCTTGCTGCCTATTCCATCTGCAGCTGCAGCCCCTTCACGGCATTCACCAGCAGGTCAGCTCAGACATAAAGTTTGGACATCTGGGCACAGCTTGACACTGAACAACAAACCCTGGAACAACAGACAGTCAAGAGATCCTGGAACAACGTACAGTCTGGACTTGTGCTGCTGCAGCTTGCTAGCCGCCTGTTCCATGTGCAACTGCAAGCCCTTGACAGCATCTACCAGCAGGGCAGCTCATACCAAGGGCAAGACATCTGTGCACAGCTTACAGCTGAGAGGCCCTGGAACAACTCACAGTCTGGACTCTTGTTGCTGCAGCTTGCTAGCTGCCTGCTCCATCTGCAACTGCAGTCCTTTGACAGCATTCACCAGCAGGTCAGCCGCCCTGCGGGATTTCTCAGGCCCAACTGCTGCCTTCTCCAGACTGACGCCCTCTGCTGCACAGTCCTCTGCTAGATTGCGGGTGGCTGTCTGAACCTGTGAGAACACAGCAAATCTCTCAGTATGTGCAGTGGCAATTGCAGCCCCTTGACGGCATTCACCAGCAGGTCAGCCGTCCTGCGAGACTTCTCAGGCCCAACTGCTGCTTTCTCCAGACTGACGCCCTCTAATGCGCAGATCTTTGCTGGACTGCATGTTGCTGTCCGTACCTGTGATGAAGAAATAATTTGTAAACCCACCATGCTCAGCAGTACTAGACAGGGCTACTACACCTGCAATTACTATCTCCAGGCTGCATTCCTGCTGCAGGATCCTCTGCCAGGCCGCGTGTTGCTGTCTGAACCCAAATCAAAAAGTGCAGCCGAGGACTCATAAACGGAGTCAAAAGGTTGATGTTTGTGGGGTCGCAAATGCTGTGCACTGCTTTGCTAGAGAGCGCCACTTGAAATGCAATGCATTGCTTTAGTGAGGTGAACAGTCACGAAAGCTTGGCTGTGCAGTCTTCCACTAGACTGTGTGTGGATGTCTGAACCCATGGTGAAGCAGTCAACTTGTCAATCTGTGCTTTGTCGCTTGTCCAGGACTTGGGGCTGTAGCACCTGCGTCTTGAAAATTTTCCTCAACTGCTTGAGAACCACAGCCTACAACAATGGCGTGACCACTGCTGGCACAGCACTCAGCGTGCATGCGCTGACTCATACATGCAGGCATGCATGATTGTGTGCAACACCTGTTGCAAATGACCCAACACGTATGCATGTATATTTATCATCATAGTCATGATTATTGCAGGCCCAAGGGCAATTCAAAAGCATCCATGCATTTTGACTGTTGTAATATCTCACGAGTGAGGCTGTGTCAACGTATGGACAATGTTGCTGGTACCCAGTGCGCTTGTTGTAATGACACTTGAGATAAGGGCATCCTTGATGTAAGGACAATGCAGCTGGAGCCCAGGAACTGCACTCTGGCCTGACAGTTACTTCTGAGTAAGGACAATTCGATGTAAAGACATCCTTCTTGGTACACAGTGCAGTCATTGTAAAGAGAGATCACTGTACCTGTTGAAGCCTGTCCTTCAGCTCAGTGACTTCCTGCGAAGTAGCCTCCCGCTTGCGCCTCTCTGAGTCCAAGTCAGCGGCAAAAGTTGTATTGTCAGCATGCAGAGACAATATTGCTGATACTCAGCGCGCTTGTTGTTAGGAGAAAATTACCTGTTGCAGCCTGTCCTTCAGCTCAGTGACTTCCCGTAAGGTAGCCTCCCGCTTGCGCCTCTCTGAGTCTGTGTCAGCAGCCAGAATTGTGATGTCAGCATTCAGCGCTTCAAGCTGAGGCATCAACACCTGCACATCACATATGCTTGTGCCAGGAGCGTCGTGTATTGCATCTCTGAGTTCCGTGTCAGCAGCCAGAATTGTGATGTCAGCATTCAGCGCTAACAACTGAGGCATCAAGACCTGCACAGCACACATGCTTGTGCCAGGAGCAGCGTGTGTTGCATCTCTGAGTTCCGTGTCAGCAGCCAAAACTGTGATGTCTGCATTCAGCGCTTTCAGCTGAGGCATCGACACCTGATGAACACGTAGCATGATCAATGTTTCTACATTCAAGGTATTTGCTGTGATGTGCAGAAGAAGCTGGCCTGCGAGACGTCACTTGGCCACACACAGCCAACACATGTGCCAGAGGGAGTACACTTCTAACATCATGAAAATAGCAACATGGCAATTTGTGCTGTGAATGGGAACATGACAATAACAATGCATATTTATGCTCTGAGTGTGTGGAAGGCTGTTACGTTGGCTAGCACCTCTGTGATATCTGGTTCCGCGCTGTCAAGCTGCAGTGCTAGCATCTGATGTTGCTGACTGACTGCTTCTGGCACCAGCTGAAGCCTTGGAGTGCTTCATGTCAAACTTTTAGCTTGGTGCTCTCAATGCATCAGATGCCTCATCACCCACATTCACGGTGCGCTAGTCCTGGCTGGGTGCTAGCTCACTGCTGAGTACTTTATGACACAGCGCAAAGGTGCTTGATCAATGCCCATCTTCTGTCACAATGGCGTTGCTACTGTGCTATCCAAATGCAAGTTGCTGCTGCAAAACTGGGCTTCGATGCAGGTGCTTACACAAAGATGTGCTGTTTCCTGCCCCATGCAAATGGCATCGCCGTGCATCCATACTCGTGTCAAATCAAGGCAAAAGCACATCATGTAATGACTGCAGAGTCTCAGGTGCGCATTGTTATTGCTTGGTGCGCCTCTTCTACTTCATGCAGCTGCTGCTGCAGCTCTTTGTTCTGCTCATGTCACACCACAAAACAAAAGCATAAGAAGAAGAGTCTCGTGCACGCTTACAGCTCGGTGCGCCTCCTGCTTCGAGCAGCTGCTGCCGCAACTCACTGCTCTTCTCATGCCACATCATAGAACAAAAGCACAAGAAGAAGAGTCTCATGCATGCTTACAGCTCGGTGTGCCTCTTCTGCTTCATGCAGCTGCTGCCGCAACTCATTCCTCTGCCTTTGCAGCTCTGCGACCTCAATCTGCTTCATCTGTTCCTGCTCCTGTGCATGGCTCACTTCCGCCTGAGCCTCTTCTACATCTTCTCTCAGCTTAGGGAGAGACTCTAACCAGGAGGCAGGCGCCGCTCCAGGGTCCTGCAGAGCTCTGGGCTGCTGCTGATCCTGCAAGGTTGAACAAGTTAGCAACAATACTGTGATGCCTCATCTTGGGTACAATTCCAGTCAGAAGGCAGATTTTGCTGCAGGGTTCTGCAGGGCCCTGGGCTGATGCTGATCCTGCAAGGATGAACAAGTCAGCGACAACACTGTGCTCCCTCATCTTGGGTACAAACTGCAGTCAGAACGCAGGTGTTGCTGCTGGGTCTTGCAGGGCCCTGGGCTGCTGCTGATCTTGTACAAATGAACAAGTCAGCAGCAAGACGGTTTCCCCCTCATCTTGGGCAGTGATTTGTGCCAGGAGGCAGGCGTTGCTCAAGGGTCTTACAGAGCCCTTAGCTGCTGCTGGCCTTGCAAAGGGCGGCACTGCTTGTCAGGTGGTACAAGTCAACACTAGCAATTTGCAGGCCAATCTCAATTGTGCAAGGCTCTGTGCTGCTGATCCTGCAAAGGGGAACAGTACTTGTCAGAAGGCATGAGTCACATTGACTGACAGCTTGCAACAGAATCCGTCTTGTGCAGAGCCGTGTCCTGCTGAAGGGGCAGCACAGCATGTCAGGTGGTATGAGCTGTGGCCGCTAGCACCTTGCAGACTGAGCCGGAACGTGCGAACCTCTGTGCTGCTGATCTTAAAAGGGACAACTGCTTGTCAGGTGCTGTTCCAGCACTGGTAATGACAGCTTGCAACCTAGAATTCATCCCTAGTCCTGTTGATGTCAAACCGCGTCACTGGCAGAAAGTGCTAGAGCGCTACGGCACTTTGCTGCCAGTTGGACCTGATGGCAGTGAAACATGGAGATATTGCAATGCAGCTGTTGGGTATATGCAAATGCACTATGCAAGGCTATACGTACGACGTAGCAGGCAGCTACCAAGTGCATTGTTGAGGCATGCGGTGTACATATCAGGCCAAAGTCTTTTGATGCAGACAGACTTCTGTGTTGTGCCTGTGTTCTGCCAGAAACGGTGAACGTGCTGCTCACCTGAAGTTCTTCATTGAGCTGTTTAGCCTCGTCCACAAGCTGCTTCTCCTTTGCCATGGCTTCCACAAAATGCTGGTGTATGGCAGCATAATGCTGCTTGGCGGACTCTGCCTGAGCTGAATTGATGTCTCCCGCTTGAAGAGCATCCTGTACCGCCTGCAGAGCGCCAAGCAGTGTCGAGAAAGTGCAGTTGCAGTGCAGAGTCAAACTCATGACTCCTCTGCTGGGCCTCATTGCGCGGCATCACGTCAAAGCAGGGTCCGCTCAAGTGTACCTGCCTTGAAAGCTTGGCTGTTGGTCACGTCGAGCAGCAAGGTCTGCCGCTCACTCAGGTCCGCCGTGTCAACCAGCAAAGACAGTTGCCGGTTGTCCTCCTCCATGACGCCTTCCGCGCAGCCACGGGAGGCTGACCCCTCACATCAACTTCGCCATACCGCTGTCGCAGCTGATGTATCGAACGACACCTATGTGCTTAGCTTTGCACTGCATACGTATTTGCAACAGGGTCAAAAGTCAACCTTCTTGAATCTGAATTTGGCTTCAGATGGCAGTGATCTTTGACACCAAACCAGCGTTAGCGCATTGCGCACGTCCTCCTCACGATGACTTCGGTCTTTCGACATCTACGCAAGGCAAGCCGGCTTGGCCAGCTTGCAGAGCCATCCGCATGCAATGTCGCGCCGTCTGTCAGATCGGCATCAGGCTCGCAATGCAGCACAAGCTACAGTACTGCAAGCTCCTGTGCACATACAGCCGTTGAGCTGAATCCCAGTGGGTACGTGAGCTCCCAAGCACCACTGCAATGGCCGTGTTGTCAAAGCACAAAAGCTGCTTGCTGACCCTGGATCTTGATCACCTGCAGGGCATCCTCCTGGTCCTGGCTTTGGCCAGCAGCTGCATTGACAGCAGCTGCAGCTTTTGTTGGTACAGCGAGAGCTGACGAAGTAGCCACAATACATCCTGAAGCAAAAGTACGCTAATGATGAGCTCAGGGCTGTAGGCACCTAGAACGCGTGCAGATTGCTTGTGCGCAATTCCTGGGCTCACAAGTCAAGTGCGTGCTGCAGTCCTGGCAGCTTTTGCCCCTCTCAACAAGACAGAAAACATTCTTCAAGTATGAGAAGCGAATACGAGACCTTAGCGGTCCTGACAAGATATTTGAGTACTTTGCCACAGAAACAAAGGCAGATGGCACTAGGTACAATCCCTCACAGCCCTCACAGCATGATGCTGCCATGTATCTGCCTGATAACTCTACACAGACGACATTTCTGTGCCCCACGCACAGCCGCCACAAGTGTTGCACTGGGCAGGTGCATTTTGTCACTAAGACACATACCATATTCAAGTTCCCTTAAGCATTGCCAACTGTAGCAGCCTGTACCTTAAAGGCCTGCCTGCTGCTGCAAGTAACATGCGCGGTTTTTGTTCACCTTGAGTCAGACAGAACATTGTACACTATCTGGCCTGCAGATTCATGAAACCAGAGAATTTGCTAAGCAGCTTAGTGGCTGTGTACCCACCAGATGGCTCTACCATTGAGCGAGCAGGCTACCTGCCTGGAGAGCGAGCTCCAGCTCCTGAAAGCACCCCTCGCATGGTAAGTATGTCTGGTATGGTATGTACACTATATCATGTGAACTATGTCAAGTCAGCTGAGCCACGTCTGGTATGTCTAAATTTTCACAGCATGTCTTGCTCAGACACAATGTATACGCCCTGTTTGGACATCTTGTGGCATGTCAAAGATGCCCTCATCATCATGGTGAGGGCATGATGTTGTGATGCAATGATGTGACACACAAAAGAACTTAGTTGACCTATGTCTATCTGTGACCTGTACGTTCAGCTTGTTTCCTTTGTCTGGGATGTGCACTCCTAAAACTGTACTGTTCATCCACAAGTGCCTGTGATGTCTGCTTTCAACCTGTTATTGTTGCACGTCGCAAGACACCCTTTTGCTGTTGCTGCAGGACAGCAACTTCTTCCAGATGTTTGATGTTGACAATGATGGCTTGATATCTTACACTGAGTACTTGCTGCTCATCACCTTCTTGTCTATACCAGTTGAGGTAAGCTCTCACACCAAACTACACATGCCATGTGTATGCAGCCAAGCTGCTTTGCTCTTTTGCACACGCAAGCTCATGGCAAGGCATGCAACATCACAAATACTGCCAGTTGAGCATGTGTTCAACAAAGATAGGGCTGCCGCTGCATTGATTGTCCTGCACTTTGCCAGCTATTCAGCCTATAGCGCCTAATGATCTACAACAATGCCTGAAGTATCTACCTCGCCTATGCTCAAGAGTTGGCAGACGTGCAAGACCCCCATGTGTAGAATGATGGCAACAAAACAGCTTTGGATTCTCAGGCTTTGATACATGATGCAGGACGTCAGGATGATATTTGAGATGTTTGACTCCAACAATGATGGCACCATGGACTTGAAGGAATTTGAGACTATCACAAACAACTTGCAGGGCAAGGGCAAGAATGTCAATGTCACAAGGACTGGGTTCTCAGAGCAGCCTGAGTAAGTTTTCTCAACATCTTGATAGACACTGAAGCTCTTGCATTGATCCCTGTCCTTGCTTCTGGGCTTTGGGGTGCGCATTAATTTCACAGCCAGGACAAACATGAATCAGTTGAACACATACATGGTCCACCTAACACATGACTCAGTTCAAAGGCAGCTGCAGTCCCCAAGCGCAAAGAACATCCCTCCGCCAATTTGGATCACCATTCTGAGGTTCACCTCAAGAAGTCCCAGAAATTGATTGGAGGCATGTCTTTTGGCTTGGCTGAAGCGGAACCAAAGTTGTGTACTGTCTTGGTTTTGGGGCATGCATGTACCAACACCTGACAGGGCGTCAGTGGATTTGTCTGCTGGAGTGCAGCTGGGCTCAGCACTGCTTGCTTTGCCCTTCATCTGATGCAAGAGGTTGATGTCGTTGATGTTTGTGGTCGCTCTCAAACAGTGTTGCCCATTCTTGAGGAGCTGAGGCCTCCAGCCAATGTCGCCGCTAAGCTCCTGCATCTACCATAGAGAAATAATCCTTGGCTCAACATAACTCAGCATGCCCTTGATCTGCCTTCCAGCAGGCACCACATCATCTCATGTCATTTCATCATCATACAGTAAACTCTCGTTGTAAGGACACTCGATGTAAGGACAATCTCGATGTAAGGACAACTTCATTGGTAACCAATCACTGCCTTCTGACTGCAGTGGTTCCTCTGAGTAAGGACAATTTGATGTAAGGACAAATTTGCTGGTAACCGAGGCAGTCGTTACAAAGAGAGTTTACTGTATTCCTTCCGTTAGACAAAAGACATCAGGCAAATGCAGTCCAGCTTTAGCCCACAAGCACAGCAAGTATGAATTCACCCAAATTGTGGACTTTGTTCTCTTGGGATGCACTTCATGCATACATCTCAAAAGAGGGTGATCCAGAACTTGGTAGGACCTTCATTCTTGTCTTGGGGTTATGAAGCTGGACCATGTTTGTCCAGCATGTTGACTTGGGGTGTTCGAGTGTTCTTCGACCTGTCTGCAAGGAGTCCAATCATCTCCCAAAATAGATTGAGCTCAGGAGGGCATTCTAGGGGTTCCAAAATGATGCCAGAAAATGACACTGATGACCTTGATGGTCATTTTAAAGCCTTACTTGCGCTTGAGGAACTGAGGCCTGCTTCCAATGCATGTGCTCAGCGCGCTAGCTTACCGAAAGACTTTGAGGATCCTGTCAAGGCTGACTCAACCAATCTTGCTTTTCATGTTCACAGAATCCTCCGTCTTTCCCTCCATGTCTGCTTGACAGCACTTATGGTCAACGTTTCACAGCACAGAGGCTGCAGCTGCAGTTTCAGCAGCAGACGCCAGATGCTAAGTCTTTTGTGCCTTGTTACGGTTAATGTTTCACAGCACAGAGGCTGCGGCTGCAGTTTCAACAACAGATGCCAGATGCTAAGTTATTTGTGCTCTGGATCTGGACATTTGCATGAGTTCAGTATTTGCTGATGTTGAGTAGAAGAAGTCTCATATTTGGGTGTTTCGCCTTCAGCGTTTCTGACCCCAGTTGCTTTCCAGCAGGCGCACAAACCCTTCCCATGCCATTGCGTCATTCTTTGTACACATGCCTAGTCAAAAGGCATCAGGCAATTGCGATCTGGCTTTGGCCCACAAGCATACCGAGCGTTCACCCATCATTTCTTTAAATGGAGTTTTCCTTGGGATGTGCTTCAAGAAAGAGTCATTTGCGAAATGGTGGGAGCTTGTTTCTTGTCTTGGCAGATTAAAGTTGGACCAAACTTGTCCAGTGCCTTGACCTGAATTGAGCATGTACTCATGACTGTCCTTACTTCACACCATGAATCTACTGAATGTTATTGAGCTCAGGGGGGCTTGTGATGACCTCAACATCATTGCCCTTGATTGTTTGTTCTGAAAAGGTCTGTCTTTTTTATGAGATAGATGTTGAGGCTTGCCTCCAATGTGTGTGCTGAGCTCATCATCTTAGCAGAAGACTGGGGTGCTTTGAAGCTCCTATCAAGGATGTCCAAACCAATTTTGCTTTTCTTGTTCACAGAATCCTCTGTCTTTTTCTCCGTGTCTGCTTAAAAGCGCTTGCGGTCGATGTTTCACAGCACAGAGGCTGCAGCCGCAGTTTCAGCCACAGACGCCAGATGCTTAGTCTTTTATGCTCTGAATGTCAACACTTGCATGACGTTGGTATCCGCTGATTTTCAGCATAGCAACTCTCACATCTGGGTGACTCAGCCTCAGCCTTTCAGACCGCAGTTGCTTTCCAGCAGGCGTACCAATTCACCCCACGCCATTGCGTCATATCTTACACTGTCCGGATTAAGCACCTGTGGTCCAGCTCTGACCCACAAGCACCGAGAATATTCACCCATCACCCACATGGATGACGTTTTTTTGTGATGCACTTCAAGAAAGAGTCATCAGGATTGGCGGGACTTTGTTTCTTGAGTCCTGGCAGACTGAAGTGGACCATACTTTTTTGGTATCTTGACCTACCCTTTGCATGCACTCATAGCTGTTTTGTTTCTGCTCCACGTGCCCACTGGAATGTTTTCTGCAGGGACAGCAATAGAGGCTTGTTTCTGCACTTCTTTGGCAAAGTTGGCAAAGACCGCATGCAGCCACTGCCTTGAACCATTCACAGGCGACAGGATGTGCAATAAGCCTTCCTGTCAACTGCTGTCTTTGCCATTTGCGGGGACAGCGATTGAGGCTGGTTTCTGCATTTCTTTGGCAAGGATGGAAAGAAATGCTCACAGCTACTGCCTCAAAACATTGACAGACAACAGGATATGCAATCAAGCCTTTCAATCATTTGCTGTTTATGCCATCTGCAGGGACAGCAATAGAGGCTTGTTTCTGCACTTCTTTGGCAAGGATGGCAAGAACCGCATGCAGCTCAAGGTCTTTGACAGCTTCCTGAAGGGATTGCATGATGAGATTGTACGCCTGGAGTTCTCTCACTATGATTTCAAGAAGCGGGTGAGAGCTGCTGCAGCTTCTGCATTGCTACGTCCGCAGGACCTTTGCATACCTGTCACAACAGTATGTATGCTGCGTGACAGTATTTTGCACCTGAAATTTGACCACTGTGTCTGCAAGAAATAAGCAAAGGCGCAGCAGCCGCAGTGTGGCTTGCAGCGTGCACACCTTGATGACCCACCGTTGACTATTGAGTGTGCTGCAGGATGACATGTCAGGCAAGGATTTTGCCTGCAGCGTGGTCTGTAGCTTGCACACCGCGCTGACCTGGCTTTGACTCTTGTCTTGCAGAGTTGAATATCAGGAAAAGACTTTCCCGCAGCATGTTCTGCAAAGTGCACACTTTGACTCTTGATTGTGCTGCTGCAGGGTTACATGTCAGGCAAGGATTTTGCCCGCAGTGTGGTCTGCAGCGTGCATACCTCACAGGTGGAAGCGTATCTTGCGAAGGTTGACGCTATGCCTGAGGAGCTCGCCGATGCTCAGGTCTTCTACCTATGTTCTCTGCTGTCCTCAGCTGAACCTCTTGACTTTGTTCTGTACTTCCTGTTCAGCTTGCTCATGCGCAGCTCTACCTGTTGCCTTTGCTCTTCTCTATAACTTGGTGCCATGCCTGATAGGCTCAACGATGCTCAGGTCAGTTTTGATACTTTAGGCAAAAGAGTGTCAGCAAATATCAGCCGGTGCCAAGCTTGATGCATTTGAATGGGTCTGTAGCATTTGACTGCAAGATCAGTATAATATTTGGCTGCTGCTGCTGCTGCTGAAGATGCAGCAACTGTGCTGTCAAGCTCTGACTGCTAAGCGCTGGAAGCAGGCAGCAACCTCAGGTCAGTCGTCTGCCTGTGCTCTCTGCTGTTCTCAGTTGAGCCTGGTGGCATTATCCTGATCTGTGACAGCTACCTGCAAGCAAATGGAGATATATCTTTGGGTTGTGGCCAGACCTTGTTGAGAAAGGTCGCATCAAAGACACTCGGCAAGAGGTTGCATACAAGCACTTGTCTGCCTTGCATGTTCAGGTGAGTCTCTTTACGACAGCTTGTGTCAGCGTTGCATGGACGCAGACAATGGCGCTTGGATGGACCTAGCTGCTAGGATTCAAAGCCTGCCTCGCAAGCTTTTGTCATACTTGACAGAACAGAACTGGGCGGCACATAAGCTGGTGACTCTAGCCTAGTAGCATCTACCTTGCGGGCAGCAGGCATGACTTCAGGGGTTCAAACGAGTCTCATGGTGCTGTATAAAGACATTGTATAAAGACTTCAAGAAGTCGCCAGCCCGCAGACAGAGCTGCGCTGCTTTGCATGTGCTTGTGTCACTGGGCGTCTTTGATAAGTTGCATGATTCGCAGGTTTCATATGATGACTTCAAGGAATTTGCCAGCTTGAGGAAAGAGCTTCACAAGCTGCAAGTGGCCCTAGAGTTCTACCAGAAAACCACTGGGCAATTTGGTCTGGAAGACCTCAAGGTACACTTTGCTCGTTCCTCTTGAACATACACCGCACAGTCGCCCATGTGCTGCACAAAATGTCTATGTATGCCAAAATTTGACAAGCTCTGCATGACACTATCTGTGCAGCTCTCAATACAACAAAAAAAGCAATCAGTCTGCCGCCTGGACAGAAGTTCAAGGCCTGCTCTAGGGAGGGAATGCATGCTCTTCTATCTGCCAGTCTACATTACCATGTTTCTATCATTGAAACTATTCTCATTCATGATTTCCCCACCGTCACACCATCATCAGCCTACCATCACACTGGCTGTTACGTTTCTGCTGTGAATCAATGATGAACCCTGTCGGCAAGAGGCAAGCCACAGCTCAGCACCCTAATGCTCAGCCCAACCCATACTTGCCTCTGTTGCTTGACATGACTTCATGGTTTCTTGCCTGGGTTCATACAGTGATCAGCTGGTTCTCACAGGTTTCCCTGACTTGAGCACCCATCAGAGAGAAGTATTGTGAGCCGCACATATAGCAAATGCATCCACGAACCATACTTTGCACGCTGCTGTGTTGATCTGAGAACACATTCAGCTCGAGAAGTGTTTTTTATGACTGCAGAAAAAGGGAACGCACATGCGTCTTGTGACCGGTCAAGAGGACATGAGCTGTTGTGTCAAGTTGCTTTCAGCTGATGAAATCTGTCAGACAATGTCTCTGTTGACACGATATTGAATGCGTCAGAGTGTGACAGTCAGTGCAACTTTTTGAAAGGTGTTCTGTTCACAAATAGCCAACAAGCAATTTGGTGCGCAGAGAGCTGTTCAGAAGGTGATGCAGCGTAACATGGGTAACATACCATTGCAGATTGTGTTCAAGCTTTTTGACGCTAATCAAGACGGCAATTTGGCCTCTACAGAACTTGTCACGGTGAGCATGACTTTTGGTATGTCAAGCGTCTACTCATGTCTTTGTTGCATTTATTCATCCATAATACTAGACAGGCTCACCTGATTGTTGCATTCATTTGTTCATACACATGCATGCTAGACAGGCTCAGCTAGGTGCATATGCAGCAACTGTCCCCAAAAAGATCGGGCTTATGCTCCACGGACCCATGTATAGTGAATGTGACGGTTGGGAACATCTCTGTACTCAGTTGTCTGCCACATGTCCCTGGGATGACCTGTGGCATGTACAGGCCTCAAATAGAATACAGTGCTGCAGACGCAATGCACCTTACATTGCTAGCAAAAGTGTACTGGGTGTTAGAATGATGTCACAGCCATGTGTGTGCCACTGCGTGACCTGTCCTGTATGTAATGCTGCGAGCATGTGGAAGCCAACGCTGACAAAATTTGTCGACGTATCAGGTACTGCGGCGGCGGGAGAATAATGCCTTTGTCAATCTTTTCGGCTTTGATCGGGACCTCAGGGACTGTCCAGCTGGATTCTTTCCATGCTTGCGTCATTGCTGGTTCAAGGATTCAGACTAGGTTGTCAGTTGAGTCAATCAATACAGAGATTCACGATCTCTGCGCTTTTTCACACACATAGGTTCCAACCTGGACAAAATGCCCAAGCCAGTCATGAAACCATTGCATTTGACAACAACATGTAAGCACAAAGCATGGGCTTGATGCCAGTGTATATACAGGACACGCATGAGGCGGTCTTTGTTGCAAGGCACACTGCAGAAACTAGTCTATGCCTGCACACAGAGCAAACATTGTGCACAATTTGGCAGGTACATGCATAAGCAGCCATCCTTCGGGGGCCCTCCGGGCGGCTAATTAAACTAGCCCCTGCTTTGGTGATGTAGTGCAAGCAATATTTGAAAACAAGCTTTGCAATGAGGTCACCAAATGTTCAAGTAATGGAAGCAGCATTGAACACCTGCTGATAGCCTACACCATCTCGGCATTGCATTGTACATGGTCTAAAGCAAGCTATCTCTGAAACATCTGAAGTTGCTCTGGCTGCAAATCAACTTGTCTACAAGCAGTCAGCAGCAAATGTAAGCAGCATTATCAACAATTTTGTATACGCAACGTAACTTACATACTGAACATGCTGTGTCCAACAACAGCACAGAAACTCATCGCATGACAACAAGTTCTCTTTGACAGCATGTGACTGAGACACAACAGATGCATTCCATTGGTTGCATTTACTTAGTTGATATGATCATGCTGTAAAAACAAATGCTCAGTTATGGATTTACGATGGAACATCAGTGTCAAATTGTGCAACAGCAGTAATTCAACTTGCAAGACTGGCTTTGCGCAGTTGTTTAGATCGAATCGATCTTGTTCGTGTTTCAATGGTCTGCTGCCAAGTGCCTTGCTCAGCAGAAGTCCACCAAGCAAGATGGGTTGAGAAAGCACCATAATCATCAGGTGTACCAATATTTCGAGACTTGTCCCATTCTGCAGCAATGTCAGGGTACAGCGTCTGTAATGCATTGCACTTGCAAATCTTTTTTCCACCGCCTTTTGCGGTGCAATAAGGGCATCCTCGAATTGGCTTTGGAGAAAACCTTTGGTGCGGGCTAGCAATCCATCTGTGCTTCAGACCCAGCGGGCAGTTGTGACATATCCAGTGAACCTTTTTGCTGCTGCCTAGGGTAACTTTCTTAGGGTCAAGACCCGCAGTTGCGTTCATTTTCCAGTCCCAGTGCTGCATGACTGATGCGCCGTGCTTTGCCAGGGGTGGGTGATTTGTCCGAGCCCTGTTCCCCCTCAAAGGCCCACACATAGGGCACTTGGAGCCGTCCACAACTCGAGCGTAGATCACTGTATTCCACTTGTGCTGACACTTATGACACCTCCAGTGTGCTCGAGCACCGCTGCCAGCTGTAAACTCATGTGGAGTTTTATCATTTGCTTCCCAGTCCCAATCCAGAGCAACCACAGGCGCTGTTCCGGCTAGAGAGTTGTGTCTGCAGACTGCCTTTCCTAGGCAATATGGGCAATCACTGCCTGTGGATCGCTTTTGTACGCTTGCTTGCCAAACGTGTGGGTGCCCTTCAGGACATTGATCACACACCCATTGCACTTTCTTCATGCTTTGTGGCTTTATGACAATGTCGCCTAAGTATGAATTGGCTGCTGTGTCCCACTGCTTTTGTAGATGAGGCTTGAGCTTACTGATATCTGGCCCTAATCCAGGTTGTACAGGTATTTTCCTGGGCTGACGCAACACTTGTCGGTTTAACAGTGCTAATCTTTGGCTGCGTTTATCAAGCCCTGCAAATGTAATGTGTCTTCTGCTTCACTTGTGGTTGGTGCATAGCAAATGTGTCTGCAAGCAGGAAGAGTGTCCCAGCCTTGCGTCATACCTATATACGAATCATCGCCCACTTTTTGCACCTTCCGTTGTTGAGGTATAGGTATGCCAGCAACTGCTTTCGCTAACTCACGTGTGCTAAAGGAAGAGTCTGATCCGAGAGTCGTGCACCTGTACACAGACGAGACTTGTTTGCATACTGGTTGATACAGACCAAGCCACAAATCAGCAAGCCTTCTCAGGATCGCGCACAACACAGCAAGTGAGGGATAGTTGCTGAGATGCTCCTTTCAACATGCAGCTGAGGAGAACTGACCGCGACGGCGAGGAAACGACTGCCTTTGGCATCGAGGACACGTCCATACTGCAGCACAGGACGAGAGCCTTCCTTAAAACGAAAGGGCTGTGATCGGCGCAGCTTCGAAAAAGCTTGTTGGTACTCGTGATAGTCGACCCTGCGGTCACGCCAGAACGGACGCACTCAGAGCGTTGCTGTAATCAGTCAATCGCGTCTGATCGCCTGTGCAGGCGTTCCAGCTGGTCTGCTGGCGTTACATCGTGAGAGCTTCCTGCCATCTTTCAGACCATCGCGCAACTCGAGATCAAATTCAGCTGCGCAGTCAACAAATTGCCTTGACGCAAGTTTTCTGCTGCCGGACTGCTTGACGCATTGGCATGTTTTTGACAAGTTGATCACTGTCGCAGCATCCAGCCCTAACGGCGGAGCCGGCAACCGATACAAGCAGGAAGCCTCGACTCTGGTCTTGACCGCAAGAACTGCGCGCACACCCACTTTCAGCTAGTCAGTCCCGATGGAAACGCATCTGACCTTTGACAACAGAGACAGGCAGCTCAACCTAGCGTTCAAGGAGAGGTTCGTCACAGACAGCAACTTTGTGCTGAAGGTAACAGGCGGCGTCAACACCCAGACAGGCAAGCACGCTTCTGCACCGTACGAGCTCCGCCAAGTGTGTCTGAATAGTCCGAGCATGCTCCAACCCCGGCCTGTTTGGCCATCGCCTTGTCAGGCACTGAAACATTCCAAGGCTCCCATGCATTGCTACTCGCAGGTGATGTTGAATACCAGGGCTTCCTTGGCAAGTTCTTCAATGCCAAGCCACGTTCCCGCAGCGGATATGCGCTAGCAGCAGACAAAAAGCAGCTGCGGATCGGGGCAGGTAACATCCCTACTGTCTGTGATTGCAAATCACTCGATGATGTTTCAATTCCATCTTCAAGCTTTGGTCTACAGTGACTTGTCTCTGGAACGACTGCTTCGGTCACCAAGGAAATTGTCCTTATGTTGAGTTGTCCTTATTGAGAGGTGCCACTACACTCAGAGTACAGTCATTGATTTGCAATTGCATCGTCATGACATCAAGAGTTCCCTTACATCAAGTGCCCTCACAAAGAGAAGTTACTGTAGACCTCCTACATCCCTTTTCGCTTACTGCTGACAAGTTGCTGCAGAGCTTCACAAGACACAGTTGCTCTTGGGACTTTGCTTTGCTGAGTCAGCTGAGCATGCATCACACACTGCAACGCAAAGCACACTAAACATTGCAACCTATTGTAGTGTTGCATGGCTGAGAAATCATGCTGCTGTTTGTGCCGCCATTACCATTTCCTGTACGCACCTTGAGCACAACCTCTCACAAACAGTGTTGAGCTTTCATTACCTTGAACTGTTGGGTCTTGAGCTTAGCATTTTTGCATTCTTGAGCATTTGACTGACGACACTGCACGTTATATTGAGGATAAGACTGTCAAGAGATTGCATGTTTCTGGTTTGCAATATGATTCTGCCTCTGAGCAGTATCAAGTGGGCTTGGAAGCCAGGAAGACCATTCAACTGAGATTCATCATCATGCTTGTATGTCAAGCATACAACTACAAATATATTATATAGTAATAGTTAAATATGATTTATATCTATATTAAAGGTAATACAATGCTCTACATCATAGTGTATATAAATATACATAATACAATGTTCTACATTAGATATAGTATCATACAACATTGTTAGATTATAAGCATTATAAAGTATGTTTGCCTGGTTCAGGTGTGCATTATGACTCTGCTTCAGAGATGTACCAAGTGGGCCTGACTGCCAGGAAGAACATACAGCTTGGCAAGGGTGACACCTGGCTGAAACTATCGCAGGACGCCTTGTACAATCCACAGACTCAGAAGGTATGACATCTATAAAAAGTATGTTCTGTACATCAAATAAGTATGAGGCTTAGTATTTTGGCTGAAATCATCTCAGGACGCCTTGTACAACTCACAGACTGAGAATATATGAAAAGTATGCAACATGGCATTTTGTCAACTACCTTTGAAATCATGAACCTTACGTTAACAAAGTCGCTGAGTTGTCTCTGAGCGCCTCATGCAACCCACAGATTCAGAAGGAACAACAGCTGCACATTCTAGCGTTAGAGCCTGCGGTCGCGTAGCTCAAATATGTAATTTGCACAGAAGCAAAAGGTGACATTTGAAGGTGTAATGCACCGACAAATTTGAGAACAAATCAGCTGGGATACAGTCAACCTCTGCTTGACATACTATTCACATCTTGATGCGAGTTTGATTCGACATGCCAAATAATCACAATTGCATTCACAAAGCAGCACATGAGTTTGACTGTGCTTTCATGCAAGGCGTTTAGGATGAGGAGTGGCAATTTCACGCAAAGCGACTCTGTTTTTGAGAAGGCAATTGCGCACACCACAGACATATGTGTTGCATAGATATTCATGCTAACTTGGCGGCTCGACTAGTCTATTGTTCAAAATTACCCACGCCAACCATTTTGTTGTCAGCAGTGCATCAGAGTTGCTTGCTTGTATGACTCAGCATCTCCTCATCAAATCACCTTGAATGAACTCCAAAACATTTTATTGTTCCCAGTTTGACTGACAATTTGCTCACTTTTTCTAAAAGTGACAATTGATTTTTTATGACCCGCCATCCTTGGATGTCAGTATGACTGTGGTTGGGAAAAAAAAGACTTTCTCACGAGCCTGTTTGTTGGCTGGTCAGCTGTGACTTACGTCCAAGCTTGCTGCATCATACTGATGGGGCGCTACATCATTCACTCCGCGTGCTAAAAAGGCTCAGCAAACCCAGCTAGGTTCGTACTTGAGCTACATAACATGGCTCAAGCCGTTGTTGCCATTCAGCATATCAAGCCTTCTTTTTCTCACGTGCTAACAGAGCTGAATTCTGTGTTTGCAGCCCTCCGGCATAGGCTCAGCGCAAGTGAGCAAGTCCTTTTTCAACTTCACTGACACGCAAGACGTGAGGGCCTCAGTTGGATGCAACGCCTTCATCAATCACAGAGGAGACATTGTCACGGTGAGTAATCAACAGTAACCATGACAAATTGCACATGACCTTCAGTCAGATGCAATGCCTTCATCAATCACAGAGGAGATATTGCCACGGTGAGTGATCAATAGTAACAATGACAAATTGCACATGAACTTCAGTTGGATGCAACGCCTTCATCAATCACAGAGGAGATATTGTCACGGTGAGGAATCAGTAGTAACAATGACAAATTGCACATGAACTTCACTTGGGTGCAATGCCTTCATCAATCACAGAGGAAACATTGTCGCAGTGAGCAAATTATTATGATGATGACAAACTGTATGCAAACTTCCTTGGGTTGCAACGCCTCCTGTCACAGAAGAGACAATGTCATGGTGAGCAATAAACATTGATAATGACAAATTGCCCATACACTGCGGTCAGCTGGAATGCAGCTGTCAATTGTAGGGGCAATAATGTCACCGTGGGCAATCATCCATATTTGTCACAAGGTTAGTGCAATGGCCCTTCGTTTGTTGTTTTCCCAAGAGACGGCCTTGTCATAATCAACGTTGTGTACAGTCCAGCGCGAATGCTTGGTGTCAATGGCACAGAATGTAGCTCGCCAAATTCGTGGTTGTAAGGGTAGTGGCCATGGGTTAAGGTCCAGAGCAGTTGTATAGGCATTGCCTAATTTTGCAATAATGCATGCAAGCGCTCGTCCACATGCTTTCAGCTTTTTGCTTGAGGCGTGCTCACTTGAGATGGTGCATGCTGTCATGACCTTTGCAGGGCATGCAGTTTACCATGTACAATGTCTTGACGAGGCTTCATCAATTGCTACGAGAAAGCATACTGCATATAGAGTTGCATATAGTGTTGCATTGTGCCTCATAGCTGAAAGTGCTTGTGAGAGCCATGCTGCCGAATCTGCAAGGCATGTCTCATAAACCTGTTGTGCTTGCGATGCATACCTTTGCCTGCATTTGCAAAGTCTCTTGCCGGCACCTGTGTCTACCACTTGTGGCTCCATTGTGGTTGCATATGTTTGTGCATTCTCAAAAGGTGTCTGCAGATATGATATCCCATGAATGCTGCGCTCTGGTCAGGATTTGCTGCGGTTGCGCCATTTCCTTTCGTGCAGAATGTATGTGTTGTGATCTTGCAGGCTCCTTTTGCACAAATCCGGGAGAACAATTGGTCCTTGAACACAGACCTCAAAGGAAACTGGAGCATCAGATACGACCTTTGATGGCAGCTCATTTGCCGCAGACCGACTGTTGACACCAATACTGCACATGAAATAAACAGCCTCAAGGGCAGAAGGATAGATGCCGGCTGCTCAGCAACTCAGCTTGCAGGGATGGTTGTCAAAAGACAAAGTGCACAGTTGCTACCAGCAATGCAAGAAAAGAAAAGAAAAAAGAAAAGTCTATGCCGTTAGGCGTCATAACGGGAGCCTCTGTCTGAAGACGCAGCCCAGGATATCAACATTGCAACCTATGGCACACATTGTTATACGTGCTGGCCATTGGTAGGATGTGCATCAGTGCTGCAACTGTTGCTTTGGCACAGATGTGCCAAATGCGATTGATATATTGCTAGATCATTGCTCAGGCGCCAACTTTTTGTTGACCAACTGCTGGTGTCTCTGGCATCAACCCAGGCTCCGTGGTATCACAGCATTCAAGCAATTAGCTGTGTGTATCGTATTGCTGGCTTTTGAGGACTAGCTGCAAAGGTGCAGGAACTGTGATGCTCAGAACATGTGACACTTGCAATACACAATGATTGCAGAGAGCTTTGCCCTCAATGAATCATCATTGATCATTCTGACAGGCATCACTGCCGCTGCAGAGGCAGTACATGTGCAGGCAATTGATAATCTGCCAGAAGACAGAGCTTCACCTGTGTCCCCTTGCCCCAATCAGAGTCATCACTGTATTTGATGCAGCACTGCAAATGCCTGAGCAAAATCCTTGATTTTCATGCATTTAAATTTTCAAAACCCTTTATTCAGACAGAAAAGGGTGGCAAATACGTGGCTGCTGAAAGAGTAATGAATGTACTTAACGCAGTTCTTCAAACCATTTGCACCTGATCAGTAACTAGAGAGCCAGGCACAGCACATCTTTGAATCCTGATGGTGCAGTGCGTAATCAAACCATAAGTCATGACAAAGTCACTCACTGTACTCAATACAGAAAAGCTGAGTCAGTATGAGAGAGTACATAGTGGGTGATGCCACTGTCCTTACTGAAACTTGATATAGAAAGGCTGAACCTTGCTAAGGAAGCGAAATCCTGGTGCCAGTGCATGCTTGATCACAATCTACACAGGGCACAAACAGTGCTGAAAGCCGGATGTCAGTACACTCAACAGTATCATATTCTTAACAGTATCAGCCGCTGTATTGAACATAGAAAGGGTGGGCCAGTCTAAGAAAGCGCAGCGTTGGAGCAACTGCCTGTTTTATCACATTCCACACAGGCAAAGGCACTGCAGACAGCCGGATGTCAGTATATACAAAGAGCATGATTGCTCTGAGAGGGTTCAGTTTACTCAAGCTACCAGCATCATGCCCCATGCCACAGAAATTCCTGAAGAAGAGTTCAGACTCCCCGGACGGCCTTTCTGTGAGAATGACTTCCAAGTCTGTGCCATCACCAGCATTCCAAAAAGTATGGTGCACACCTGCAACACACACACACACACACACACACACATGTTTACTTTGTTTGTCTACATAGTTGGTAGCTGTGCATAGACAAACTGCAAGTGTTCAATGCATCAGAGCTCCATGACATTGACACTGCAAGTATGCTAATGGCCTACACATTTGGCATGCAAGCAATGCTATCTCCAATCATACTAGCTACTGATGTTGCAGATGCACCTTTTGACATGGCTGCATGGATACAAGCTGCAGCTCTAATGACAAATCCAAACAAATCCAACTCCAGACAATTACTTCTGTAGGCTGTTGCCGTTATGAGAGAGAATCAGCTCATAGTCGAGCTTTTGTTGAGCTCAAAGCAGCTCGTTCCTGCTGCAGGCATGATGCAGGCAGAACATAGCAAGGACTATGCTGCCGTAAAGTCACTCAGCATCATCATCACTTGCTAGTGAGGTTCTGCAACCCCGCCAGGAATTACAGAAGCAATGAAGTGCCATCAAATGACAATGAATTATTGCATTGGGGTATGCCTGCATATTTATTGGCGAACAAATTATTGCAGGCATAGCGTAACAAAAGATACACCACACCGCATCACTACATTAGGGTACAACTGCATACCTACAGGGAAGCAGACCTGGTCCCCAAACTCCCGCACGTCTTCTACACCGTCAGAAACAGAGCCTAACCTGCATTGGTATTCAACTGGGTGAACATTTGATGACCTCAATGCATGCCAAAACACAGTAACTTGCGACAGGGCAGTTGCTGTGCTCAGATGTGCATTGAGCTTGATTGGCATCTGCTCGCTCTGTTGTGTAACACATGTTGCTTTCACAAAAGCATTGACTGTTTATGTGCTTGCCGATGTTGAGCAGCCTTGACCAAGGTGTAACACATGACACCATGCAAGCTGAGCGTGTTGGTTTACAAGGTCATTGCCTGTGCACATTCATGACCTCAGCATTACACATCATTTGCTGACATTCCCTTGCCAGACATACAAGAGGCAACGTTCAGCTGCAACAGCAACAGAGGGGTTGCCTGTACCTGCCCGCTACAACTTCAAAGCACTCTGTGTGGTGATCATGCACGTGCAAGGGAGGTGAAGCATCCTTGCTCTTGTAAGCACCTGTGATCACACCATGATTGTGTTGGCCTACTTTTTCAGTGCTGTAAAGACAAGTGACATTGTTGCTTTTGTAAGCATTTGTGATACCATGCTGATATTATCAGCACACTGTGTCAGCATGGTGGGGAGATAAGACAATTTTGCTCTTGAAAGAGAATGAGATCACCACGATGCCTTCGGCATACTGTGGCAATGCTGTAGACACCAGATACATTATTGCTTTTGTAAGCACTTGTGATGGTACCATGATGCTTTTGGCTTACTGTGCCAACATTGTCAGGAGATGCAATATTGTTGCCCTTCAACTGTGAGACCAACGCGAATGCAAGTACCCAAGTGCAACAATGCTGCAGCCTTTGGCATTTCAGCTTTTTGCACACAGGGCAACCTGTGCACGACTGTTAGGCTACACACTGCAGCCGTGATGTCGCTGCTGGAAAAACTGCAGATCATGACCACAGGCTTGCTGATGATCATGCAGCAGCCAGAAAGGTACTGAGGCAGAGTTGTTGTCAATGATTGCAATGGCATTTGCAATACAGAAACGACTGCCATGAACCTCTGTGACATACCTGGCGTACCAGACTCAGAATAGAAGTGGGCCTGAAAGTACTCCTTGTTCGTGTCCCCTGCTGTCTTGAGGATTGTGAGCCTGCAATCACAGCTTCCAGCTGCATATCGCTTGCAATTTGCCGGCCGGTACGGAGCTCAGCGTGTTTTGTGTCGAATTCGAGCAAGGCATGCCTCAACCGTAGCAATAGACAACTAGCCAGACAGGCAGTGTGACCTCGAGTGATCTCCACAAGGCAGAGATTTGGTCGTAGAGAAGACAGTTCTAGCTGAGCTGCTGAATCTGGACAAGATCACCGCGCTCGCGAGGCCTAGGAAAGTCACAGCCGATAGAGTTCTGCGTCGAGAAACGCGCGGGGTTGTCGACATTCGACTTTCAACCGAACGCGATCTGCGGCGAGCTGCACAAGACCTGGTCTGCAGCTATGTCGTTCTGCAGGATCGAATCGCTGGCGACAACAGGCAACAATGCTGTGCAGCCCATATCTGTCTGACTAAGGCAATTTTAGATGTTCAGAAGCTGAGGCAGCAGCTGGTGTTTCACTGACGCGCAGCTGCCTTGCTCTTCTTCCTCTCCAAGAATAAGAGCAGCTTGCAGGGCAATGCAGGCTGAACTGATGGAATGACCGAGTCTCATGTACCAGCTGTAATGCGCTTCACTGCTTGCGACCATTGACATGTGTGTTTGTATACTTTGCAAGAGGTGTTTGCTGCTGTGATGCTGATGACAACGAGACTAAACTTGCAGATGCTGTAAAGCTCATTGCGCACTCTTTATAGCTTGACTCGGACACTCACAAAGCATTCTCAATGTGGTATTGACAGCTGCATGCATGACAGACACTTACAATGCAAGCGCATGCATTGCGCATGGCATGATCAGGCGTATTCCACAGCCAATAAACAACCTGGCACCCAATGTTTTCTCTGAAATTCATAGCTCAATGTGATGTGTATGCATGGCAATTGCACAAGAGCATATGTAGCATTGTCCATGTCAGCCACCATCAATGCACCGACATCGGCATGTGAGTCAGCCCTAGCAATGTGACATGCATGACACGTTCAGGGAGAGCTGGGCATGACATCAGCTCTAGATCTGTGTTTCTTGTATTACCTTGACATGCGCAACATGAGACACTTGGTGGTGCAATGCTGGCGCTCCCCAAGGACCATAAGCAAATTTCTCAGTGTACACACCCTTTGAGTCATGCCAAAGTGCAAAGCATATCAGTGACTAAGTCAGCTGTATGCTGTAGCAATCAGTCAGGCATTACCATGCTGTGAACAAAGCAGGCATTTTACTGTTAATTCATTGTTGTGTACCTTTTCAATAGCTGTGTCTTTCTTCCTCAAGGAAGAGCTTTGTATAATTGTCAAAGGCTGCTGTTGTTGGTCTTGCCGTGCTTTCGTGATCTGCTTGGTCCGTGAGGTCATGAAAGGGCTTTATGTATGTGGAAAAAAATGTCTCTCTTGTGATGTCTCAGTTGCTGACCAGCTGCTCATCAGTTGCTCACCAACTGCTCATCAGCTGTTAAGCAGCTGCTCACCAGTTGCTCACCAGCTGAACATGACTTTTATGGCGCCACTTTTGACACGGTCTGCCGCTAATTCAAACCCTTTCAGGATGTCTTGTTCTGAGAAGCCCAGTCTGTGAGTGATCAAAGGCTCTGTTTGAATCTTGCCTTCCTCCAATAGCCTCAAACACATGGGCCACTGCATTCGTTACACATGAGTGATGATAGTAGCAACAGGCAACCATACGAGTCAGCACAATGGTTGATTATGCATTCCTCCAATCGCCTTATACACATGGGCCATTGCAATTACTCATATCAAATGCGGGAGTGGTAATTGGCAAGCATAAATTTCCAGCACAAGTGCTGATTGTGCCTCCATGGTTGGCTTCAAGCCCATGTGCTACAATGCAATACATGGGTGACGAACATAGCGATTGGCAATCATACAATTTCAGCTTGATTGCTGATTGTGCTCTTTGTCAGCCGCAAACATATGGGCTACTGCATCAACGCCATATGAGACATGGAATTACATTTTAGCAATGACTCATGTCAGCACAGTTGCTGGTTGTGCCCTTGTTGACAGCCTGGAGTACACCTGGCATTGCATTCACATCATATCAGTCATAACACAAACTCCATTTTTACATATTCGAGCACAGCAGTACATACCGTGTTGGTGTAGAGCCAGCTGCCAGTAAAGTCCATCTTTTTGAACTGCATGGTAGCTGCATGGTAGCTGTATGGTAGCTGCATGGTAGCTGCATGGTAGGTGCACAGCACCTGGTGGGCACCTGCTAACTATCTGTGCAGCCTACAAATTCAACACTTGAGACGCCTCTGGACTATACAGTGAATTCACTAGAACATGACATGCACTCACCGTGTTGGTGTAGAGCCAACTGCCAGTGAAGTCTATTTCCTTGAAGACCACTTGCATCGTGGGTGTGCAACAGTTGCCCTGACCGTCCAAGCCAACTTGCACCACTTTGCCACCTGGAGTCACTGCCTCCAATGCAGTCTGCAACATCACACGCTATGTAGACTGTTCACTAGGATTGGGTCTATTTGGAGTGTTCAGGTCATAAAGGCGACCTCCAAACGGACAAAAGTACTTTGCCACCCGTTACAAGTGCCTCAAAGGCAGTCTGAAACAACAAAACCCTCACAGACAGGCGCAGCTCTTCCCTTGGCTGTCCAACCCAATTTGCAGCACTTCGCCACCCGCCGCAACTGACTCAAAGCGGTCTGCAAACACTCACTTCACATACATCAACGAATCTAAGATTTGAAAGTCGCTAGCATGAGAGTATCTGCTATAAATTGACCAGTTTGCCACCCGGAGCAAGTGCCTCAAGAGCAGTCTGCAAAACCACACTTCACATACATCACTAAAGTAAAGGTTCAAAAGTCACTGGCATGAGAGTATCTGCGATAAATTGACCTGTTTGCCACACTCGGAGCAACTGCCTCAAGAGCGGTCTGCAAAACCACACTTGACATACATTGCCAAAGTAAAGGTTCGCAAGTCACTGGCATGAGAGTATCTGCAATAGATTGACTAGTTTGCTATCAGGTGTGACTGCTTCAACACTGGTGTGCAAGCATACACTTCACATACATCAACAACATCAACAAAGACAAGATTTGAAAGTCACTGGCATGGGAGTTTCTGCGATGGATCGACCAGGTTGCCATCAGGCACGACTGCTTCAACTTTGGTCTCCAAACACACACTGCAAATGTATTGACAATCACCAGTCACTGAAACTGCCTCAGACGTAGCTTTCAACAACACAATCCCTGTTGCCTGGTCACTAAGACCTTGCCTGTTTGGGGCACCTGATACAAACATGTCGACTCTAAATGCATATACCACTTTGCCGCCAGGCGCAACTGACTCAAATGCAGGCTGCAGCAATGCACTTCTTATTGAGATGGTCTAGGGAAAGTGGTCAGAATGTTTTGAAGATTTTGAGTGCTGTTGATGCTAACACGGTCACTGTTTTCGAGAACATGGTCAGTCTTGTTGAATGTTTTGAGTGCAGTTGATGCCAAATAGTATGTGCATGATGATGTGCCTTGTTTGAAACCACAGGTAGGGAAACTCACTGTGATGGCATCGCTCGCATACATGCAGTGTATGACAATCTTTGGACCAGTAAAAAGTATTTTTGAGGTTGAACTGCAGAGTCCCTGCGAAGCTTTGCAGTAAACAAAGCATGCTGTAGTTTGTTTGCATGCAGAAAAGGGTGCACTCACTGTAATGGTAGTGCTCACACCCACGCAGTGTTTGACAATGTCTGGGCCTCTAGCAAACATATTCAAGACGGACTGTAGAGTCTCTGGGGAGCTCTGGCAGTGAACAGACCACGATGTCTTTTGCTTGCAAGCACAAGTGAGTGAACTCAAGATGGTGGTATTGCTCACACTGCCCACATTCTGTATCACAAGGGCTTGCTTGCAAGCACAGGCAGGCAGACTTACTGTGATGGTATTGCTCACACCCACGCAGTCTACGACATTGTGATTTGCTTGGAGGTACAGCTTGGTCAACTTACAATGATGTCGTTGCTCACAGGGGGACACACTTACTGTGATGCTATTGCTGACGCCCACGCAGTCTATGACAATGTCTGAGCCTTCAGCAGACAGTTTCAGTGTTGACTGCACTTTCCCTGCTGAGATCTTGACAATGGATAGACCACAATACGTTCTGCTTGCAAGCACAAGTGAGCTGAGTCAATGTGATAGTATCGCCCACAGTTACAAAATTTGCAACACAGACGCTTGCTTGCAAGCAAAGGCAGGGGGACTTACTGTGATGGTGTTGCTGACGCCCACGCAGTCTATGACAATGTCTGGGCCTTCCGGAAAGATCTTCAGTATGGACTGCACGGTTTCTGCAGTACTTGTGGTTTTGGACAGATCCAAGGCATGGTGAGCACCCAGGGTGAGTGCTACTGGTAGGTTGGTGGATCTGACATCAGTGATGGCCACGCTGCTTGCTGAGAATGCCTTAGCAGCAGCCAGCATCATCAGGCCTGCATTGCCGCTCAATGCTCAGAGCTCAACCTCAAGAGAAAAAAGGAGAAGGAGTGCGACAGCAGACTGGCAGCAGCAGTAGTCATTGAAACAGTGTGCTGCCATTGTGAGTGCAACTGGCAGATTAATGGATCTGACATCAGTCATGGCCACGCTGCTAGCTGAGAAGGCCTTAGCAGCAGCCAGCATCATCAGACCTACACTGCAGCTCACTGCTCAAGCCTCAGACTCACGAGAAGCAGAGGGGAGTAATAAGATGTTGCAGTCTTGCATTGCTTCATGCAGACATTTATGACAAAAAGCAAGTGAAGCAAGAGCAGCTGCAGACAATCCAACAACGAGTGGACAAATCAGAAAGCAGCAGGGCAGGAGCCAGCTGACAGGCCTGTTGACCTGTTTGGCCCAGCTCCCAGGATAACCGCAGCAAGAAAAACATAACAGAACGTCACAACACAACAGAAGCAGCAGAAAGCAGTTGCAATGTTGATGCAAAGAAGTAGTAAAGGCAGCTGCCAGGGCTGTTTCACCTATTGGCCCTGCCCCAAGGATGGCCACAGTGTGAAAACCACAACAACAGAATGTAATCGCCGCAACAAAGCAGAGAGAATTTGGGAAGTAGCAAAGGCAGCTGACAGGGCTGTTCACCTATTGGCCCTGCCCCCAGAACAGCCACAGTCTTGCCTGGCCCCACTTGAGCTCTCCGACAGGCATGTACTGCAATGCACACAGGCTGTGTCAGACAAGAAACCTTCAAAGCTGCGTGTCATCAGGCATTGTGATTGAGAACTTCTTTCCCAAGGAGCAGCTTGGAACATTGCAGTAACATGATCATGTCAAGTCGCTTATACAGCCACTTTGACAGGCAACCTAAAAGCTACGTTAGCAGGGATCACTGCTACGACCTTGCACCAGAACTCTCATATGTGCAAGCACGCTGGTCGAGCGCACTGGTCAAGCATGCTGAACACATGGAACTAGTACTCTGTGCTGTTGCTTGATGGCTACTGATGTTACCTACAACACTGCGAGGCTCCACAAGGAGCCTTGTTCATGATCCAGTACATTACTGTTACTGTGACTACTGTTCTTACTGTTGCAGTCTTGTAGCTGTTACTGTTCCCTGCAACACTGAGCGAACCTACAAGGTTGTCTTGCTGATAATCAACTGTTACTGTCATTTGAATCACTGTTGTTGTTTGCATGTTGCAAGACTGTTACTGGGTCTTTCACTGCAACTGTTACCTGCAAAACTGAGAGGCTCCACATAGGCGCCTTGTTCATAGGTCAGGGAGTTTGGCAAGTTGAAGCAGTGCTCTGCAACCGATACTGTGATCATTTACGTGAGAGACCAAGATTAGCAACACTGAGAGGCCTCACAAGGGCGCCGTTCTCATGTTGTACTGTTAGGACTTATACAATATTGGGTGCTGATGCAGTGCTGTTACTATTATTACCTGCAACACTGAGAGGCTCCACAAGGGCGCCTTGTTCATAGGTCAGGGAGTCTGGCAACTTGAAGCAGTACTCTGCTGGGTGGTCAACAAACTTCCTGAGGATGCCATGAACTGGTGGCAGTGAGAAGAATTTGATATTGGGATCCAGATTGTATCTTCCTTGCCTGTGGAAACCATAAAACGTTTACTTGAAGCAGCACTCTGCAGGGTAGTCAACAAACTTCCTGAGGATGCCATGATCTGGCGGCAAGGAGAAGAACTTGATGTTGGGGTCCAGATTGTACCTCCCTTGCCTGTGAACAAGACAAGCGATCAGATGAGACTGGTTCAAAAGCGCATCAGTGTATGCTCATGACGTGCCTTGGCAGCAGTGAGAAGAGCTTGATGTGGGATCTAGGTTGTACCTTCCTTGCCTGTGAAGAAGACAACTGTTCAGACTAGATTTGCAGCAGCTGTTCCTGATTGGCCATGCTAAACTGAGTGCAATGGACCTGACATGCACAATGATGTTCTTTGGAAGATAGAACAGGCAGCTGGAGAGCTTGTGTCAATGTGTGGGAGGACCAAACTCGTGCAAAAAGAGATGCCAGGAAGCTGGGGAAATCAACTATGTTGCGCGTGCTTAGCCGTATGCAGAATCACTGCATGCCTTGATGCACACATGCTGTTATCAGTCATGCAGACATCTGAGGTGCTACTTACAGGTGCATTCAAGTCAGCAAGTCAGACTCGCTGCAGCATGACCCAGTGCTTGACATAGGTCAGGGTACAGAGCCCACAGCATAGTGCAACAACAAGCACATGCACAGCTGTGCAGGCAGAAGCAGAATATTGTGTGACTCACCGCGACATTTTGTGAGTCCAGCAGGGTATTCCAGGTTCCAAGGCCACCCGATCACCTGGTTTCAGGTTGGTAACTTCAGGCCCTGTCTCAACTACTTCCCTGAGCAACACAACGTTGCCAGATGGGCACCAACACTGGCTTGCCACATAAGCCAGCAAAACTTGGAGCACATGTTTCCGGAGGTATTATGTGCTGTGATGCCTGCTAACGGCATAGACCTTACGAAAATTGGATGAAGCACGTGAACAAGCTGCTTGCACAGCTCTCGATGGCAGTTTGCTCACCCAGCGCCTTCATGCGCGGCGACGTTGGGTCCCTCTAAGACCCAGGGGCCGTTTCTGCCCTGAACTATCATGCGCTAAGCGGCCCCGAGATGATCGAGAATTGCGGACAGCGTCACTGCATCCAACTGCGTACCTTCTTCAACATGTGTACGTCGGACCCGCAGATGCCGACAGCTCGCATTCGTACCCGGACGTAATTGCTCGGAAGATCAGCAGTGAAAGGTAGATCTTTGAATCGCAAATCGTTGATGCCATACAGCAAAGCGGCAGGGTTCTTCCAGCTTTCCGAGACCTCTGTACTGACGTATCGTTTGAATAGTGCACTCCACAACTGACGCATCGGCTTTCGTTGGGCCAACATGATCTAACATGCACACGCCTTCAGGAATGATGCAGCTTGCGAGATCACGAACGCTCCGCCCTTTGCAAAGTGTTAGCTTTGGACAAGACTTCGGCCCGTTTCGCACTACAATCGACTTCGGAAGCCGACAGGGAAGCCGAGTCAAACGAGTGTTTCAGCTTTCTGACGGCGTAGTTCTTTTATCATACCGAAAGGCTCACACGTACAGACAGACAGCACAGGGCGTTCAGTCCCGGCATCTGCTTGCTCGGACATCCGCTGCGAGTCGCGTCGAAAGGCATTGCTCTAAGGGTTTACTTCGGCAGCTATCTGTTGCCAGAGTCAGCTGTATCGGCAGCAGCCTGTGGTCGAAAGACAGAATGGCATTGCGAGCAGTTTCACGCATCGGCTCTCTGAAACAACTTGCACCACAAGCTTCAATGGTTGCAAACCGTGGATTTGCCAACTTCGATGAACGCGAAAGGGGAGAGGAGGTACAGATGCGCCAGGATCTCACACGCTTACCGCATGCACACGTTCTTGCCTAAAGTTATTTGCTGCACCGTGCCATGCTGTTGTCTCTCAAAAATCAATGCGATGAAGTGGCTCATCACATTGCTGCATGCTGTGGTTGATGGCTTGACGCGCCGTAGCACACGTCTGAGCCCGGTCAACCAATAAACAACAGACTGCCTAAACTGATGATCAACGTAAGACCAGCGCACCGTCTGTGGGTTGCAGCGTGTTCATTTTCGACGTGAGGAGGAGCGACTCCTGCGAGACTTGCTTGCGAAAGTGAAGAAGCAGACTGATGAGGTGGGCAGACAAAGGAACCATGCTGCAGGCATAGCCTGACTTCAAGTTGCTGACACTCTTGCACCCCCTGTTCTGTAGACAGACAAAGCAGGAGCAGACAAGAGCAAGACAGAGGAGCTGCAAAAGCTCAAGGTGACGCCTGTGTCTGTACGCAGCTGTTCAGGGCTTTTGAGAAGTTCTGCCGATGCTACCGTTCGGCAGCAAACAGCATAGCTATTGTAGCTTAGCTCAAAATAGCTTTGCCCACACATTGCAAGCGATGAGCTCACAGCTGCAATCCCCTGCAGGCCATCGTAGGCAAATACAACATGAAGGAGACTGATTTGGAAGGTATGCATGAGCTGTGTGCATCAAGCTGTTGCGGTGTAGCCCAGGCAACAACATGCGTTTGACCATCATTGCTGTCCATGTGCATATCAGTGCATTGTCAGCCAAAGACAGTCATGGCAGCACTTGTGCTTGTACGCTGCACATGATGATAGCTCAGCTTTGTGTTGACACTGCTTTGTCAGAGATTCAGCTTTTGAGTGAAACATGTCCCTTACTGTCATTGCTGCTGCAGAGCTCATCAAGTGGAAGCATGCAGTTTGACGTCTTCAAGTGGTGAACTTACTGTTGCCATTTTCCAGGCTGCATATGCACCTTCATATGTGAAAACTGCTCAGCAGACCTAAATTGTTCACGTGTCCTGCGCTATGCAATGGCACAATAGTGCTGATCACAATAACATTGCAGCTGTGTGCCTTCATGCAGTCTATCAGTGTACAACAGCATTCTAGCCCTTCACCAAAGTTCTGGCAGTGCGACCAATATCTGTTGGCTTGTCTTGCAACCGTCTGTAAACAACTGCTTGCCACCATGCATGAAATAGGTGCGATTGTTGTGGCATTTGCTGCTGTTGCGCTGGGTTTGCCCCAGACGTAAAGTCCAGCAGATGCACATGGTGCTTGCAAGTTGATTTTCACAATTGCATAAAATTTGCGATTTCATTAGAACGTCCAAAGCTATGCATTGATGCACTGTAACCTGCTCAGAGACATTGCTGCATCAGCGTCCGTTCCAACAACACGAATCTGCGGTTGCCTACATGAGGCAGGGCTACGATGTCAAAACCGTTCAATGATCAGTCATGAAATCAGTCATGCCTGCGTGCTATCACAGTATCTTTGACCAATTTCAATATGGAAAGCAGTTCTTCCAGTTCAATGCAAACACCCAATCCATTTCGATCCATTTGTTTACTGCTGCATCATCTGTTGTGGTCCCTTCAAGTTGCTAGTGCCTAGCACATGCTGCCAAAGCTTCTTGCCCTTGACTGTCATGGGAGCACGTTCCGCTTGTGCATCTGGAGCTGAGTGTGGACCATAGAAATCTGGAGTCGTCACCAATGACACTGCAAACAACTTCCATCGTCGGGAGCTTACAGCACAGATTTAGTCAGAACTCAGCTTGATACAGATGCAGCAGCCTCAGCAGAGTCAAATCTAATCACTATACTCTGTGCGAAGTTTTGCGGCATGTGCATCAGCTTGGGTGTGAGTGGTGTCGCAGATACTCGTATGCCCAAGTGACCTTTGAGTCTCAAACAACTTCCATGCTTAATTCTTTCAGGGCTGTCGGAGAACAGAGTGACGCCAACTACGAGCGCCCACAGAAGCAGCATTGTGAAAGAACAGGCTAGCTGCACAGCATGCCATGGCGCAAATGGCCCCAACTGCATGACAGGCTATGAAGCAAAATTTGGGCGCTGCAGTAAGCAGAGACCATTCTCTGCTTCGACAAAGCAAGTCTCAGATCATTGCATACTTCCCTGCTGCATCAGGTCATTGCCATCCTACGCATGCTTAGTTTGTTTTGACTTGTTGGCTACAATCTGCAAAAGTTGACAAGAGGGAACCCAATGTCAGCCATCTTCAGCACTGTCTTGTGTCTGGCACACTTGTACTCAGAGCCAACATTGGTGACACGTCTTTCTTTGCTTTGCTTTATGTTCCTTTGTCTTTTTCTCACCTGAAGCTTGTTGTGGTGCATCTTCAACTTCCAGTAGAATTAGCTCATTCTCTCCATCTCTTAGGAAAGGTCCAGGGATGTACATGGTCATTTGAGGCCCAACCTTTGGCCAGTACCAACCCAAATTGATGCCATTCACAAACAACACGCCCTTAGCCCATCCTGGCATCGCTAAGAAGGAATCTGGCAAAATGCCATTGTCACCTCGCAGGCTTGCATCAGCTTTGAAAGTACCCCTGCATGCCAATTGAACTGATGAAACTGCCTCAACACCGCAGTGGTCATCGCAAATTGATGCCATTCAAAACCAACACGCCCTTGGACCATCCTGGCATTGCTAGACAGCAATCTGGCAGAATGTGGCTTTCTCCTCTTAGACTTGCGTCAGCATTGAAAGTACCCCTGCATGCCAAGCAGATACCGTTAGAAAGGAAAACACAATTCAGAATTGATGCCATTTACATACAAAACGTCCTTGAATCATTGTCCTGGCATGGCTGAAGTTCATCTGGCAGAATGCTGCTGTCCTCTAGGCTTGCATCAGCGTACAAAGTATCACTGCATGCCAGTCAAACTGAGGAAGTTCCCTCAAAAATCACACTGGTCATCCCCAATTGACGCCGTTCACCAGGGATAAGCCCTTAGCTCATCCTGGCATGGCTAAGACAGAGGCTGGCAGAATACCACTGTTGCCTTTTGGGCTTGCGACAGCGTTGAAAGTACCCCTATCTACCAAGCAAATGATTCGGTACAACCAGCAACCAGTTCTGGCCGAGTCGATCCCGGATCGATGCCGTTCACAGGCAGCACCCATTTGAACCATCCTGGCATAGCTAAGAAGGAGTCTGGCAGGATGTTAATATCCCCTTTCAGGCTTGCATCAGCATTGAAAGTACCCCTGCACGTCAGTCACTTGAGTGAAATCACAGGACGCAGTGATGAGTCCCCAAACTCTCCTTTCCACTTGAAATCACTTCCATGTCATGGCTGGTGTGATGGGTGCAGCATATTGCGTGTATCACGCCTATGCTGCATGTCAGAGATGCCACCTGCATTACTCAAATGTTTTGTGAAACATATTGCACATGCCCTCAAGCACTGGGATACAATGCTGCACGCTCTGATACCATGTGAAGACTCAGACAGTCGTTGCATGCATGCTCAACATTGTTTGTGTTGACACATGTCCAGTCCATACCTGTAGAAAGTAGGGCTGGTCTGAACGTTTGGAGGGCTCTGTAGTGAAGCTGAAGAAGGGAAGGGGATGAGAGCAGTATCCTTGAGTTCCAAAGGGAACACTCTCCAATCCTCAAGCAGTCCATCTGCAGGCACGAGTTTATCAGGAAACTCAGCAGAAGAAGGTGCAGAACAGAGTAAAAGGAAAGAGATAGATGAAAAGAACAGATCAAACAAAATCAGACAACAATATGCAGTCCTGCTGCAGGTCATGATAGGTCAGCGAAGATGCAATATTGTCATTACAACAGAGAAAGAAAAGATACAACAGGAAGAAACAGCGACAGCACGGCACAGCACAGCACAGCACAGCACAGCACAGCACAGCACAGCACAGCACAGCACAGCACAGCACAGCACAGCACAAAGAAAAGCCAGGTCCACGCTGTTGGCATCGTACTATTAGCAGACCAGGAGTTGTAGTTGCTTATTTGTCAAGTCAATAGCACCTTGCCATTCAGGGAGACATGACCAGACATGAGACCCTTGAGGTTCAGCACACCAAGGGACCCTAAGATGAGCAGTAGACAAGGCAAGTCAGCAGAACCCCATGAATTTGTGAAAAGTGACAGCGCCTTACCATTCAGGTAGATATGGGACGACATCAACCCCTTTAGGTCAAATTTAGAGCCTGAATTGTCTCTTCCAATGGCCTCCACAAGGATATCCAATGTCAAGTGCCCCTTTGCCGTTTCAAGGTCGTTCAGGCCATGCAAGCTGACGTTGGTGTGCTTGTTGCGGTCTAGCGAAGCTACAATCTTGCCTTCCACCAACACCTGCATACAGTGTTATTTTCCAGTCGCTACATTGATGACATCGCACGGTCATTCAGACCATGTAAGCTCACATTGGTGTGTTTGTTGCGGTCTAGTGAAGCTACAATCTTGCCTTCCACCAACACCTGCATACAATGTTATTTTTCAGTCATTACATTGACGACATCGCACGGACATGCAGACAATTCAAGCTGACATTGGTGTGTTTGTTGCGGTCTAGCGAAGCTACAATCTTGCCTTCCACCAACACCTGCATACAGTGTTATTTTCCAGTCGCTACATTGATGACATCGCACGGTCATTCAGACCATGTAAGCTGACATTGGTGTGTTTGTTGCGGTCTAGTGAAGCTACAATCTTGCCTTCCACCAACACCTGCATACAATGTTATTTTTCAGTCACTACATTGACGACATCGCACGGACATTCAGACGATTCAAGCTGACATTGGTGTGTTTGTTGCGGTCTAGTGAAGCTGCAACCTTGCCTTCCACCAACACCTGTACGCAAGACTACGAGTTGCTTTGCTGCACAAGTATTCCAGTGTAAGGAGCGCCTTTGCCCTTACAAGGTCATTAAGACCATGCAAGCTGACATTGGTTTGCTTGTTGCAGTCTGATAAAGCCACCATCTTGCCCTCAACCAAAATCTAAGCACAGCATTGCATTGGTGTGCACAGCATGAGCATGATTTGAACAAGGACAGCAGGGTACTTGAGCTCAAATTGGGCAAGCTGCTCATTAGCATGCTCAGCATTGCAACATTCTTTGTTACCTGCATGCGGCATGGACAAACGGGCAGGCAGGCAGGCAGGCAGGCAGGCAGGCAGGCAGGCAGGCAGGCAGGCAGGCATGAGGAATGGTTGCCACTCTGGCATAATAACGTACAGGGCAAGGGATAGCAGGCTTAGCCTGAAGGACAGATAGCAGTTTCATCAAAATAGGTCTGACACAGACTTTGCCTCAACTGACAGTTCTGGTCCGTGACAGAGGGGGGTTTGGGTGAAAATGGGGTGCTCATCCAAAGCGCAGTAAAGCAATGTGACCAGGGGGCTGTTACAGAGAAGTGCTTCAGTTCACAGCCCTGGGAGGGGGTAAGGGGGGTTCTGAGGGGTTCATGGCTGGAGCTTACACTGGCATAGTCATGTACAGGGCGGGAGACTGTCCCCAAGGACAGTCAACAATGTTGTCAAAGTAGTTCTGATAGAGACTGTGCCTCAGTTGACAGTCCTGGTCAGGGGACAGAGGGTGGGAGGGGGGAAGACTTTGCCTAAAGGCCGGTAAAACAATGCAATCATAGAGCTGTTACAGGGAACTGCTGCAACTGACAGCCGTGGAGGGGGGTCTCAGGGGGGGAGGTGAGATGGCTTACCCTGGCATAATCATGTACAGGGCGGAAGAAGTCCAGCTTGGCCTGAAGGACTAAAACACATTTCATTAAAAGATTTCTCATGGAGACTTTGCCTCAGCTGACAGACCTGGATGTGTTAACAGAGACTTGGGACTAGTGGGTCAAAGAAGGGGGAGGAGGGGGGTTGGACGTGTGGGGTTGAAGCTTACCCGAGCATAGTCATGTACAGGGCGGGAGATGTCCAGCTTGGCTCCACTGCGCAGAGCCTCGGCCTTGATGCGGGCTCTGTATAGGATCAATCCTCCTCTGCATGCGTCAAACCAGTTTAGCAATTGCAGACTTGGCGTTATTGCGTGCATAAGCCACACAGGCGTTCATCAAACAAGTGCTGCCATTGAGGATCACTCATCCTCTGTAGGCAGTGAGCCAGAGCCAGACGAAAATGTGTGTTGCAACAGGTGTAGTATTGATACTATAAATTGTAGATGCTGCTGCAAGCCATGTACAGGATCAAACCTTCCCTGCACACCAAGCCAGCCTTACATATCATATAAAAGTAAGTATAGACCTGAACCACAACCTTTACATTCATGCTAGAGGGTGAAACTGCTGCTGCCTGCACAGGATCAAACTTGCCCTGCATGCAACAATCAATCAGTATGCACTATTTTCGTAGGGGACCAAAAGGCGGGTCTTATAGCCAATGATAGTGTATGCCAATGACAGTCTACGCCATCACAGTAGGCCCGCATAGCAAACTCAAATTGTCACATGAACTCAGGAACGCGCAAGGGCCCTGTATAGGATCAATTCTTGCCTGCACAATCAGCTGGCTGTATGAATTATGGACTACTCATGATTCAAGTCACAGCCTGAGCCTTGATGCAGGCTCTGTAAAGAATCAGTCTCCTGCTGTGCAAAACAAGTCAGGGGTCTTGTATGTGTCTTGATAATTGACAGCATTCATGAACGTCCAACCTAGTGGAAGGCAACAAATAGTCACTGTTAGCAAGCAGCTGTTGGTCATGAGAGTCATGTCTGTGGCTGCAGCTGTTTGTGTAAACAGAAAGAAGAGTTAGGTGAATTACGTGACATCAAGCTTAATATTGATATGGGTCTAGACAGACAACAGAGCCATTAGACCAGAAATTCACATGGTCCAGCATTTGTCAAGCACCACATAACTCCCCAAGTTCTGATCTGCTGCAACTCAACAAATTGTTCCTGCAAGCAAGACAAGTGTACATCACTGCAGTGACGCCTGAGATTGCATCGGTTTGCGCAGACAGCAGAATTTGGTTTTTTGACTTCCAGCAGATCAGGTTCAGGGGACAATGAGTGTTCCCTGCGAGATATCACAACCAGACAAGTCATCTGATACCATTCTCTGTCAAGAGCCATATGGAGCACCCCTGACCCTGATCTGCTGAAGCTCAACAACATGTCACTGCAAGCCAGCAGCTGTAAGTCACCACAGTCAGGTCTACAGCTGCAGCTGTTTGTGCAAACAGGAGGAAGAGCTTGTGGAGTTTCGTACAATCAGGCTCAAAGTTAGTATGGATACTGACTCATGGAAGAACCAACACACCACGATTTAATTCAGTTCAACCATTTGTCAAGGACAATATAAAGCCATGACCCTGATCTGCGTCAACTCAACAAACTGGTACTGCTGTTTGCATGAGCTGACGCAGCCACAGTCCTTGCTGCAATGAACAATTCCTGCAAGCAAGCAGCAGTAGGTTGCTGTGTACTGACATTTGTCACTGCATCGCTTTGCAGACATGACAGGAACTGGTTGTTGATTCCAGCATATCAGGACGTGACTTAGTGTAAAAGCTATGACGCATGCTGGGACCAAATCAGTCATCTGGTTCTAGCAACTGTCAGAGACCATGTAAAACCTTTAGGCCTACTTTGCTGCAACTCAACCAAGATTCGTGGCAAGGAAAGCAACTGTACGTCACTATACATTGAGGCCTATGCCTGCACCACTTTGCACAGATAGCAAAAAGGGTCTGGACACTTCCAGCAGATCCGAATCAGGGACTAGTACATCAGCAACGACACATGCTGGGCACTAATCACGATTTCTAGCGTTTGACAGAGACCGTATTAACAACCCCAACCCCAATCTGCTGCAACTCAATTGTTCCTGCAAGCAAGACAACTGTACATCACTGCAGTGACGCCTGAGATTGCATCAGTTGACAAGATAGCAGAAATTGTTTGTTGGCTTCCAGCAGATCAGGGTCAGAGGGCTCAATCTGGAATCTGGTCTTGGAGAGATGTTGGAACCAGACAAGTCATCTGATACCATCATCTTTCAAAACCATATGGAATTTCTGATCCTGATCTACTGCAACTGAAGAACACTGGTACTGCTGTCTACAAAAACTGATGCAGCCACAAACCTCACTGCAATTGCCTGTTCCTGCAAGCAAGCAGCAGTAGGTTCTTGTGCAGTGATATCTGTAGCTGCATCAATTTTATGCAGATAGCAAAAACTGGTCATTGATTTTGGCAGATCAAGGGTTGCATGTGGTAACGGCAACTGCCAGAACCACTAGATCAGGATCACATAGTTCTGCCACTTGTCAAGGAGCATATTGAATCCCTGACCCTGATCTGCTGAAGCTCGACGAAGTATTTTCTGCAAACAAGACGACTGTGAGTCACTGCAGTGACAGTTGTGACTGCATCAGTTTGCACAGATAACAGAAAAGGGTGACTGTTTTCCAGCAGATCAAGGGTCAGCAGATTTGTATATGGTCCTTGATGCATAATAGATCCAGATGAATCATCTGATACCGACAACTGTCAAAGACCATATGAGATCTTCTGACTCTGCTCTGCTGCTCAACAAACTGTTGCTGCTGCTGCTGCTGCTGCTGCTGCTTGCCCGACCGCTGCTATGGCAGGAATGGCGTTGGATGTCTCGCCTCAGCTATGCTCAATGCCATCCTGCCCACTTACACAAATTTCTCCAAACCCAAACAATTTCAAAGGAAACCAAAGCGCCCTTTTCTGAAGCATTGTAGGCGATGTCACAAGCTGACCTCAGCCTCACAGTACCGCAACCTCTCTTTATAACAACTGCATTGATTGTTGAGAAGAATGTCCTTACATCAAACTGTGCTTACTCATAAGTAACACTGCAGTCGGAATGCAGTGCTTGGTTCCCAGCTGCATTGTCTGTACATTGAGGGTGTCCTTAGAGCCAGTGTTCTTATGAAGAGAAATTACTGTAATCATAGCAGCACAAGCAATCACATAGATTTGCCTGCAACAGTGCGCTTATTCAGCTTTAGGGTCCATTTTGCATGAAGCTGCTAAAAGAACAACTGCTGTTACAGTGTGGTGCTGCAATTGATATCACAGTGTTGTCGTTATGGACGACGTCACGGTCTGATTCAAATTGGAGATGAAGCTCACCCTTGGCCATATTCCTCCATTGGCAGGGGTCTCTTGGAAATGATCCCATCGCCAGGCCACAGCTGGGGCAGGGCCTCCAGCAGTGGCACAGACTGCTTCAGGTCCACAGTGCCATATGCTTTGATGGTGGGTGGCGGTGGTGAATCTGGCAAGTCTGCTCCTGTGTGATGCTGGACAGCTGCTCTGATCATCTGCATGCCATTTCATCGTTGATCAAACACACTTTTTGAGATATGTGTCACGGCCGTGGCAGGACCTCCAGCAGTGGCACTGACTGCTGAAAGCCTACAGTGCCAAAGGCTTGGATGGTGGGCGGTGGTGAATCTGACGAGTCTGCTCCTGTGTGATGCTGGGCAGCTGCTCTGATCATCTGCATGCCATTTCATCATTGATCAAAAACACAATTTGAGACATGTGCCACAGCTGTGGCAGAGCCAGCAGCAGCAGACGCGGACTGCTTCAGGTCTGCAATGCCGTACGGTTTTATGGTGGGCGGCGGTGGTCAATGTGGCAAGTCTGCTCCTGCATGCTGCTGGACAGCTGCTCTGATCGTCTGCATTATCAATGATAGCTTTTCAAATCTGTACCACAGCTGTGACAGAGCTCACATGCGAGCTGCCTCACTACTCGTGCTATCATGGCCATACTCAACCTCAATACATGAGCCAATCAGGATAACAACTTGCATCAGACATACAGAGGGACAGACACATACAAAGGGGGAGTTGGGGTTGGTCAAGCGGGGCAGCAGCTGAGCTCATATTAATTGGTTACTTCCCTACTTATAATTTCATGTTGACCTTCATGTTTCCACCTATTGATTGGCAAACGAGCCAAATGTGCACAGGAATGACTTCAGACACATAAAAATCAGATGCAGACAGCAGCTGACCTCATATGTGATGGGTCCTCCGATCACAGGTTGGCCATATGAACCAGCCTTACTAGTCACCATGATCATTTGCAAGATCAACATTGTTGCCTCACAAAATTGCTGCAGACATGCGGAGAGACAGACAAACTCAAATGAGGAAGGCCCTTGAGGAAGGTGCAGGAGGGGGGGGGGCTGTGAGGTTACTCAGCTGACCTCATACTTGTTGGGTCCCCCAGTTCCGGGCTGGCCATATGACCCAGCCTCACTGACCATGGTGTCGTAGTCATATGAGGTAATGTGCGGTTGGTAGCTCTCCCCTGCACCAGCCTCGGCATATAACGCTATTCCGGCCCCTGCAAAGCCATTAGACTTTGAAAATCTGCCTCAAATACAGCGTGCGAGGCTTTGGACAGAATTGCTTGAGGTGTTGCACTGCCTCTGTATACATCTGGCAGGATCATGGAGTCTTAGTATCAAGCACATCAATCATGACGGTGATGCAAGCTTACAAACAGGTACAGCTCAAGTACTACACAGTCACAGACAGAACACACTGAGCGGGAGGAAAGAGAGAGCAGGCCGAAAAGCCAATCCCTTCATGAGGGAGAAGACGCTGACCCGCTGTCCAGCCAGAGTTGGTCCCGCTGTGAGCCACCTAGAAGTTGACAGCACCGCCGTCCCACACATCGGAATCTCCAAGGAGCTATGTACAAGTTGATGAAGCAGATGTGCAACACGATGCTTTTAGGAGGCAATAGCAACTGCACAGAAGCTGAAATGCCTTTCAGGCAAGGTTGGTACCACTGGAAGCTATGTAGAAGTTGACAGAACCACTGCGCTGCTTTCTGCCTGATTTCAGTTGGCAGGCAACAGAATCTGCACAGCAGCTGCACAGAAGCTGACCTGCTGTCCAGCCAAAGTTGGTCCCTCCATGAGCCATGTAGAAGTTGACAGAACCGCTGCCTTGCCCATATGCCAGTATCTCAGAGAAGCTGTCCGTAAGTACCTGCGCGCTGGTGTTGGCCATCTTCTCGCCCCAGTGCACCAACCAGCCGGGACTGCATTGCATAGAAAGGAAATAGTCAGGATGGCTAATTTAGTATTGTGGCTTTCCTGATTGGCTCAGGATCTCAGAGAAGCTGTCTGTGAATACCTGTACGCTGGTGTTGGCCATCCTTTTGCCCCAGTGCACCAACCATCCTGGGCTGCATTGCATGCAAAGCAAGGTTGAGCATCAAAGGTTTCAAGCACAGGTGAGACGGTACGGTTTTGGTATTGTGGGTTTATGATTGGCTCAGATTCTCAAAGAAGCTGTCCGTGAGTACCTGCGCGCTGGTATTGGCCATCTTTTCACCCCAATGCACCGACCATCCTGGGCTGCATTGCATGCAAAGACAGGTTGAGTATCAGAGGTTTCATACCACATGTGAAACGTGACAGATTGAGCATTGTGGGTTTCTGGCTGGCTCAGAATCTCAGAGGAGCTGTTCGTGAGTACCTGCGCTGTGGTGTTGGTCATTTCCTCAATCTGGTGCATCAACCACCCAGGGCTGTGCAGAAACGTAGTACAGATGTAGTAAGGAGATGCTGATTGGCCCAAAAGTTTGATCATTGTCTCAAAGTAGCAAGCATCTGATGTGCACAAACAATAAACAATGTATCTTGAATTCTGTCAGACCGCAAATCAGTCATTGTAGATGGGGTTTTAAACTCACTAGAACTTGTCACACAGGGCAGACTACTTGCCAGGCGTTGTCCATGCTTCAGGCTGACCAAAGCAGGATGACGCATTGGATTTTACACAGTGAATGGGATGTTGCACAGTAAGCTGTATGTTAAACAGTGAATGGTGCGTCACAGAGGGAATGCAATGACAAACAAGAAATGGGATGACACACAGCAACTAGAACATCACATGCTGATTGAAAGGACACACAGCACATGTCATGTTGTACAACGAATTGTATGTCATACAGTAAACAGGCTGTCACACAGGAAACCAGATGTCATGCAGCAGACAGGATCTTGCACACTAACTAACCTATTGAAAAGTACATGAGGCATTTTGCACTGAATCGGTGTTACAGAGTTGGTACTCACTAGAATTCAGCACAAAGTGCTGGTGACTTGCCAGGCGCATTGTAGCTGGTCTGTGCTCCGAAGGCATATGTCAAGTTGTACCAGGCCGGCCCAAAGTCCACCACACTGCAAGAAGACAAGAATAAGTTTAGCAGTCAAAGCCCTTTGTTGGCTGTACAAAATTTGCGACACTGCACAAGTACAAAGCAAGCAGGTAGAGCCTCCTGTTGGGTTGAAACATGAGCAGGAAAGTGTTTGTCTGTGCTCTCAAGGCATATGTCAAGTTGTACCAGGCTGGCCCAAAATCCACCACACTGCAAGAACAGAACATGAAATTTGCCAGTCAACACCCTTTGTTGGCTGTGCAAAAGTTGCGACACTGCCCGAGTACAAAGCAAGCAGGTAGAGCCTGCTGTTGGGTTGAAACATGAGCAGAGAAGAACTGGTTTGTGCTCCAAAGGCATATGTCAAGTTGTATCAGGCTGGCCCAAAATCCACCACACTGCAAGAACAGAACATGAAATTTGCCAGTCAACACCATTTTTTGGCTGTGCAAAATTTGCCAGGCAGTACAAAGCAAGCAGGTAGAGCCTCCTGTTGGGTTGAGACATGAGCAGGATTTGTCTGTGCTCTGAAGGCATCTGTCAAATTGTACCAGGCTGGCCCAAAATCGACCACACTGCAAGAATAGAAAGAAAGCATCAAAGTTTGAATTTCAATTCAATCTAAATCTTCACTGTGCAGCAGGCACAGCGCAGGGACAGGTGTGAATGCAAGGATTCTACAAAGAGGGTGCCAGATGCAGCTGAGCATGAGCTCTCTGCATACATTGTCTAAAGATTACGCCGTTGCGAGTGTATCACGTGAGGCTGAGACCAAGGTGCAGATACCATCTGACAGTCAGATCATGGCGCCAATATGACCTCAAGGTTGTATCCTGACAAGACCATCACCTGAAGGCTTTTTTTCACTCACTCTTGTCACTTTTTGGGACAAATTCTCATTTTGGTTTGCCAATTTTTTGTTCTGGTTTGTGATGTCAGACAATGCTTTGTTGGTTTGAATTCTAAGATTTACTCGATGAATTCTGTGACAGTTTTAAAGTTGAAGAAAAGCTTTGCTTTCTGTCTGATGATCAGACAGTGATGCATGCTTTACCTGAATGTTTCAACAGCAGGCAAGCTGCCACTTCTGCGCTACAGGGTAGGCCATGTTGCATGCCTCACCTGGAAATGTCAGCAGGGTCAGTGCATGCATTGCATGAAGTTGACCCGAGATTCAACACCCCAAGGAGTTCAACTCTGAGACATGCACATTTTGAGAGTCAGACCATAGTGCATGCATCACCTGAAAATTTTGTCGCCTGGCAAGCTGCCCTTTTCCACATTCCCAGGAGGGACAATGCACACAACATCTGAAGTTCAGACACTGATGCATGAGTTCTTGCAGGGCGACGTTGTTGTGCATGCATTGCTGGGGTGTGTATTCGCCATGCAGCATCAAAACTATGATGAAACTGTTTGATGCTGCATGTTTCACCTGAAGATTTCGTCGCCTGGCAAGCTGCCCTTTTCAACATTCCCAGGAGGGTCAGTGGTGAACAGCACAATCTCGTCTCCTAAAGCCTTTCTGGCTAGCTTCACCAAGTGGCGCATGTAGTGCTTGTCCTTTGCATCTCCAATGAAACCATATTCATTTTCCAGCTGCAAAAGACACATGAAACTTTATTGGGTCAAAGACTTCCCAAAGATTGCTGTCGCCAGCTTCACCAGGTGGCGCGTGTAGTGCTTGTCTTTTGCATCTCCAGTAAAACACTTCTCGATCTCTAGCTGCACATAAGAAGAACACCCTTTACAGTATTGCCAGAGGACTGCTGTGGCTGTGACAAGCAGAGCATGTAGTGCTTGTCCTGGGCATCTCCAATCACGCCATAAATGTGCTCTAACTGCAAAAGAGAAAAGACCCTTTACCATCTTCAACAGCACTGCTATGTTGATGACCACGTGATCGTCAGCGCAAAATTGCTTGAAAGGGAGATCAAGACACAGTGGTGGTGAGTGACACCTTCGCTGCTTTCTGGCTAGCTTTACAAGGTGGTGCATGTGCTGTTTGTCCTTTGCATCTCCAATACCATACTTGTTCTCCAACTGCAAAACAAAAAAGTCTCCTCATCATCTTCAACAGCACTGATGGTTTGATGTCCTTGCTGTCGTCAGCGCAATAATGCGTGAAAGGGAAACAAAGGGACAGGGATCAACAGTACAACCTCATCTCCTACAGCCTTTCTGCCTAGCTTCACCAAGTGGCGCATGTACTGCTTGTCCTTTGCGTCTCCAACGAAACCATACTCGTTCTCCAACTGCAAAACAGACAAGTCCCTTTAACGTCTTCAACAGCGCTGCTGTATTGGACCATGTGACCGTCAGCGCAAAATTGCTTGAAAGGGAGACCAAGAGTCAGTGGTGGTAAATGACACCTTTGCTGCTTTCTGGCCCGCTTCACAAGGTGGCGCATGTAGAGCTCATCTCCTGCATCTCCAATGAAACCATACTCGTTCTCCAACTGCAACACAGACAAGTCTCTTACACTCTTCAACAGCACTGATGTGTTGATGTCCTTGCTGTTGTCAGCGCAATGGTGCGTGAAAGGGATACAAAGGGACAGGGATCAACAGTACAATCTCATGTCTTGCAGCCTTTCTGGCTAGCTTTACAAGGTGGAGCGTGTACTGCTTGTCCTTGGCGTCTCCAACAAAGCGCCCCTCTTTCTCAAACTGCAAAACATAGATGAGGTCTCTTATCAAGCTTTCACAGAAGTGAAAATGGACAGGTTGAGAGGGTTGCATATGCAGTGATTGTCATTGGCATCTCTAGTGAAACCATACTGTACCATGACAACAGGTCCTGCCTGCTGACACTCTGTATGCTTGTTCGCATCATGTTGGCTTTCCCCTTTTGTAACTTGTGAAGATATTGTCTTGTACTGTCAAGACACATACCTGTACCATTACAACAGGTCCACCTCGCTGATAAAGGTAAGGAGCCACTTTAGGCAGCAGCACTTCAAACCAACTGTCCACATGCTCCAGATAGTCTGGGTCACTAGACCTCAGTTGCATCTTGCCGCCCCCTTGCACCTGCATCACACAAGATCACATATCATTAACAAGTATTGTAAGTAATAGGTAAAACGTAATAGGTAAAAAGTGCTAGTAGTACAAAGTCAATAAAAGTAAAAAGTACAAGGAAGTACAAGTACGTAAAAGGTACTTTGATAGTTAAGGGTAAAAGTAAAATGTAGTTCAATGCATCCCCAGTACTGTTTGTCGGCACGTCAAATCAGACAGGCACGTGCTTCAAGCGGCCTGCGTCGCGAGAGCTCAGTTGCATCTTGCTGCGCCCTTGCACCTGCATCACACAAGTCACATGTCATCTGAAAATGAGTCAGGTCATATGTCAGCACGTTAGACCACCTGTCCTCATGCTTCAAATAGTCTAGGTCACCAGACTTCATGATCAGCTGCATCTTGCCGACCCCTTGGATCTGCAAACCCTGTTTTGCATCTTTTGCATCAACAATATATGCCTCCATAACACATGCATCACTCACAAGGCACATGATTCACAAAGATTCAGGCTCTCTCAGCATTTAGGCATACAAGGGCTGATACTGGGTCCTGATCAAATGTAACTTTGAGTGATGCAGGTGCAAAGAGGTGATTAGATGACACCAGCTGCATCTCATCACCTCTTTGCGCTTGCATCACTCAAGGGCACAATTCACAACGAGCCAGGTCCAGCCCTTATCATTCTAGATCCTAGGAACAACCCTGGATCCTTTGCAAATGTATCTTGAGGTGCTGTAATCACAAAGGCCCTGCAAGACGCAGCTAAGCTCCCGTCCAGATACTTCCACGTGCTGAGAAGCAACACTTAGCAGCATGAGGCTTAGATCTCAGCTGTGTCTTGACTTCCCTTGCCCCTGAGAAACAGCCATACGGCGCGTATGCGCACACACAAGGTCTGGACATATGTTGCATGCTAACAACACTCCAGACATGCATGAGCCGTACAGCATGCAGGAAAAAGGACGTGCTTTGAGACAGCAGGTAAAGGCGTAAGAGCTGAACGTTGACAACATCTCGCCACTCGCTTGCCCATGCAACATTCAAGGGCCGTTTGGCAAAGGACTGCAATCACCTCAGCACATGGAAGCGCAAGGGTCTGACATCAGTTGCATCCCGCTGAGACTTGTCAGATTGCTTCAGAGTGAGGTACATATGTATGCGTTGCACAACACATCGCACATGAGCATGCAGAACAGAGAAGGACACTAGCATAAGCACGATGTGACACCTGTGATGAACCAAGCCACAAAGGCAAACCAGAGTCCCATTTTGTACAAACGCGAGGCTCTACATTTCTTCATGCAGACAAGAGGACTGAAGGACATTTGCTGCGACAGGACTGTTGCTGCACCTGTGATGAGCCAAGCCACCATGGCAGACCACCAAAGTTCCATTAAGCACAAATGCAAAGCCTTGCTTCATGGGCATGCAGAAGGCAAATCAATAATGCCCCAGTCAGCATTGATGTAAGGCTCAGCGTCATGGGCGTGGGAGGCATAAGTGTGCAGGATAGGCATGGAGACAGGAGCAGAGCAACACCTGTGATGATCCAAGCCACCAAGGCAGACCACCAAAGTCCCATTCAGCACAGATGTAAGGCCCAACTCTGAGGAGCACCATCATCTCAAGCTCTTGTATGATGTCGATGAAGCCAAAGACGTCTGCCATGCCGTCCCAGGTGTATAGCCCTGGATAGCGCTCATGGAAGTTCCAGGGTATGTACAGCTGCAGCATGCACAGCATGCGATTCACATGTGGAGGTTATGGCGTGGTCAGGCTGGGGTGCATCCAAAGGCTTACTTCTATTGTGTTGAGACCCATGGAGCGCACTCGAAGAAGGCGATCGCGCCAGTACTCTGGCGGTATTCGATGGTAGTGTACGCTGCAGGCAACGACATCCCAATGTAAATTATTGCTGACCTATCGTTTATCCTGGTCAACCCATGCATGCAGCAGCAGTCTCTGCGGGCGCTGTCGAAGCAGCACTCAAGCCATCGCTAGAGTACTTGACTGACTTCCGCAATATGTTGCAACGCTGCATTGCATGCAAATCTCAGGACGAATCTTACCTGCCAGAGATCAACTGGACAGGCACGCCATCCTTGACGAATCGGTCGTACTCTAGCGTGAACGACCCTTTGCTTTCTGCGCTTGCATGTGGTGTGCAGAAGCACAGCAAAGGTATCACGCCGGCGAGTAGCTTCATCATCCCCGCTATGCTTGGTGCGTTGCGTGACGATCTCGATGCTTAAGCTTGGCCGAGCGACGTTTGACCAAGAATTCTCCCCATCCGGTTTGACCAGGCATGCTTGCTGCAGACAAGCTTGTCTCAAGTGCATCAGCCATTGTTAATGCAGAGCTGTCATATGGGCTTGTGTACGTCCCAACTGAGCTCATTCGTACAAAGCAGCGAAGGATTATTGTTAGCATGCTGACAGACTCCATGCTGCCACCCATGCAAATGATCGCATATATGCCTATTCAAACAGCACTTGGCTTTACAGGCTAGCGTGCTGTAGCTCACGCTCCAATCAGTGTGCACAAGATTGCAAACCAGATCTGATGGGCTTTCCGGATCCTGAGCTGGTAAGAGATGCAGACATGAGTGCTGACAGTGCTTCTTGCAATCATCAAGCAAGAGTGAGTGCGCTTTGTTCCTATGAACGATTTCAAATAGCATCTCATGTATTTGTTAACGTACAGCAACGCAAGGCATGTGTGAGCCTCAGCACCATTTGACTCCCTCAACTCTCCCTTTGGCAAAAGCTACCTGTTCATCTACATGTGCAAATCAAAAATAAGACAAACTCAAGTTTGACAAGCACAGCAAGCTTGTGAATTAATCAGCACTAGTATTAGTGCCTGTGAACATTGTCAAGCTAACAAGAACATGTTGACAGAAGTTGGCCATGCAAGTCGGCCGTGAAGGCTGCAGACCAGTTGTGCAATAGGGTTTAAGAAAAGACAACTGGCTGCAGTGTCAGTGCCAAAGTTTTCCAGAAAGGTAGTGTGGAACGCACACTATTGAGGGCACAAAGTGCAGCTGATCTCTTAGCCACCCTACAACAAGCTGTAAACAGCTTGGGAAGGTGTTTCCAGGAGACGGGACGAGGACCCGGATCAGCAGCGTCTCCCACTAAACAAAAATAAAAAGCCCTAGAAGCTCCTGTGTCAGGAAGCTTGAAAAGATTTCAAGAAGGACAAAAGGCAAAACTGGAAAATGCACAAAGTGTGCAGCTGACCTCTTAGCACCCTGTGGGTGTTACCAGGAGACAAGATGAGGACCCAGGTCAGCAGTGTCTCCCACTCAACAAAATTAAAAAGCCCTAGAAGCTGTCCTGTGTCAGGAAGCTTGGAAAGATTTCAAGAAGGACAAAAGCAAAGCTGGAAAATGCACAAAGTGTGCAGCTGACCTCTTAGCCACCCTGTTGGTGTTCCCAGGAGACGGGACGAGGACCCGGATCAGCAGTGTCTCCCATTCTGTGGTCGTCACCAGAGACAGGGGAAGGCAGATGGCAGGAAGGTGGAAAGCTGCTTACCTGAGTTGCTGGCTGCTGCTGCTTGCCGCGTCTTGTGTCTGGACGCTGCGTCTGAGCTGTGGATGACGGTGGTGCTGTTGGTGCCGGTGCCGCTCGCCTGCGTCTGTACCTTGTGACAACAGGTCCCTGACCACGTCTTGTGTCAAGCCCATGCCGGTGTGCCTTTTGTGGTATGAATCTGACACAAGACGCGGCGGACTGGTCATCACTGTTATGCCCCCAAGAGATTCATCGCTGCAGCCGCTGCCCTGTTCTGTGCTTGGACTGCTTTCCAGACAGGGCGAGAGGTCCTTTCGCTCGCCAAAAACTAGCACGACAAGGGCTGTTCGGTCAAGATTTAAGCATTACAGCCCTCCGTTGGGTTTCGAAACGCCCTGTTGAGTGCGTGTGAAGCTCAAGCTGCAAGCGCATCCGACTCGTTGGCGATGAGCATTCTGAGGCTCGCTATTTGAGTTCTGCTGATTTTTTGGCGGATGTCGACAGGCGTTTTGAGCTGTCGCGCTGTCCAGAAGCGACGACTGCTGCATCTATAGTATTCGCTAAGTATAGCCAGCTTGCTGCGCTTTCCTTGAGTCGCTAACGGGGTTTATTGTTCAGCTCAGACTTTGATTGCGTGCACAAAGCTTATCATTCCAAGATAGCCACACAAATGCTCCTCAAGTCGCTTGCGTTCTGAGCTCATCACAACACGTCAAACAAAGCAAGTGGTGCCACTGTGTGTCGTGCATGCTGTCTTTATCATAATGCGGCACTGTTCTGAATCATTTTGCCTTCATCATATGCATCTGTCAGCTGCTGTGCTGTACTGCCAAACACAAGAGCAAGCAATTGCAGTGGCAAAGCTGTAAAGCAGCAAGCGTTTCCATCAGCACATGACAAAGCATTCCTGTTCTCAGCCGTTCTGAAACAACTTGCATGCTGCAAAACAATGAAATTTGGATTCATTGAAGAAGCGGTCATACAACAAGCAGTCAAGCATTTCAAAAGAACACATCTATATGCTGCGCTTGACTATGTCAATCTGCAGTGCATTGTGTCTGTGTGGTGCTTGGCATCAAACTACAAGTGCTGGCATTGATCCCGAAAGGTCAACACTCGATGTGCAGTGCAATTCATTCAGCATGCACATGTGCACATGAGTCAAGCACTTTCCGCATACATCGATTGGAATGGATTAAAATCAGAAAAAACCTGTTTCTGCAAAGCGGAGCCTAAGCTACCAGGCTGTGACTTCACATGGGTCATGCACACAGGTCATGTGCTCAATTAGCAATGCTGTGCCTCATATTTAAGTGTCCATCAAATAGCAGCAACAATTGTGATTAGTACTTGACCTTCAGTACACTGCTGGACATCAAACACAAAAGCGCAACACAACTGCAGCCCGGCAAGCTGATACACAAAGCCTGCTAGCAGCGCCAAAAGACACACACAATTACCAAATACAAAGGCACACAATCAACACTAAATGACGCTAAGCACATATGCATGCCAGGATCATATGAAGGCATGCTGTATGACTGTCTCTGACATGCCAGCAGGTGGATCTGGTCCAAATCCTGCTTTTGTTCCAGACTTGTCCCTCAGTCTTGAAAGAGACAAGCACTAATGACTCATGAGCATAAATCATTGTGTTGCTCAATGCCCGTGTGAGTGCACATGCATTGTGCATTCATTGTGTTCATTGACATTATTGCCGCTGCCGCTTCAGGTCTGGCTCAAAGTCAGGCACTTCAGCATCCCCAGCAGCTGGCGCATAATTACTTGACGGCCCTGCAGCCAGCCCTAATGATGCACAGCTTTTTCTTCTCATTCAACAAGGTCTGTTGTGCAAAGCATTCGCATAACAGCGGTGCACCCTGCAATCAGGCCTTAATGACCACCAACTATGCAACTCTGCATATCTGCAAGGTGCTGCAAACAGAAGTCCAAGCTATGCAATGATGCCAGCTAAACCTCTTGGTTTGCTGTGCACTGTGCTAGACAAAACATGACTGCCTATTTACATCGCACAAAATGCATCTGCTCAGACAACTGTCCAAGACAGCAATGCCCACTGACGGCAGACACACATGCGACTGCTCAGAGAAGTGCTCAGACATTGACACATACCAGAACCAGACAAGATTAAACTGCTCAGATAGCGGTGCTCATCAGCACCAGACAGAAAGCAAATGATCAAGCAGCAATGCGTGCCAGCTTGAGTCAGTAAGCAAGTGTTCAGGGCAACGCTTACCAGCATTGCACAAGTGCTTACCTGCAGCGCTTGTTGAAGCGAAAGCTGAGTCTCTGTAAGTGGCTCTGGGAAAATCCTGAGAGGATGTGAAGTCCAAATCAGGTACTTCCAGCAGAGAAGTCAAGTCAGCTTCAAAGTCATCAAATATGGCTGGATCTGTTGCATACGCAACATCAATGTCCTGTGGAGAAACACATGGGCTTAGCAATCTGTAACAGTATCAATGACATGACATGACATGACATGAATGTGTGTACGCACGACAAAGACTCAGCTGGCTTGTAGCATATCAGATGATCAGTACAATGACGTAACATCCAGGTGTCTGTGGTCTTACGCAGCTGTGACTAAATGCAAGATTGTGAACAATAGCGCAAAAGTGAAGTGTAGCAAGGAGACTTGGCAACAGCTGATATTGCTGCAAAGCATGTGATCCTGCTCCATGCAATCAAGACTCATGCCTGGTGCACGGCAAGAATTGCTGAAGCTGCTGATCTGAAGCTCATGACAGGTCTGCACGGATTTTATGAACCCAGACACATGCAGTGTCTGCTATTGACTTGTCAATGTGTAGTCATGAAGCTTCAGCAGCAAAATTGCATTCTGCCAACACTTAAGTCCCTCCTGGCCCGGCTTGCAATGAAAAGCAAGAAAAGCACTGAAACATATTACTCATAACAGCGCGCCAAGCTGCTGCCCCAGCAGCATGCTTTCATGGTGGGAAATTAGTAACAGCTGTTGTGTAATTCTGGCTCAGCTGAAGGCATGCTGACTCATCAAGTCTGCGTCCAAGTCATGTCAGACAGACACATGCAATGATTGCTACTGACTTCTCAATGTGTACTCATGGAGCTCAGCTTGACTTGATCAGCAGCATGCTGCCAACACTTATGTCCCTCACTACCAGGCTTGCAATGAAAAGCAAGAGTAGCAATCAGGGACATCACTGATGGCAGTGCGCACAGCTGCTGCGTCATCAGCATGCTTCCATGGTGAGAAATCAGTGACAGCTGTTGTGTAATTCTGGCTCAACCGAAGGCATGCTGACTCGCCATGTCTGTGCGCGAATCATGTGACCAGATGCATGCAACGGTTGCTATCGACTTGTCAAACGTTGTCATGAAGCTTGAGCAGCAGGATTGCATGCTGCCAACAGTTATGTTCCTCGTGGCCAGAGTTGCAATGAAAAGCAAGAAAAGCAAGAAAAGCAACGAAACACATTACTCAGAACAACATGTAAAGCTGCTTCCTAAGCACCGTGACGTCATGGTGAGCAACAACAGCAGCCAGTGTGTACGTTTGGCACAAGCAACTGCATGCTGATTGCACGTAAGCGTCAGCCGTGACCTATGCCTGCCGTCAATTGCAAGCCCACACAGATGACAGAAGGCATCAGTCTGATGACGAGTAAGATGCGGCAGCTCCAAAGGTCAGTTGACACATTGTAAAAAGGGCTGCAGCAACATGAACAGGACCTGGATGCAAAATACCACAGCTTGCCTGCTGTTCAAGCAGAAGCCCTAAGACAACCCATACCTTTGCTGTGTAGCCGTCTGGGTGGGGCATCCCCAACACGTCCCCTGTCTACTCACGGCATGAAAGCAGGAAGTCAGTAACCCTGCTGACACCATGCAGAGATCCTAAGAAAAGCCCAATACCTTTGCTGTGTAGCCGTCAAGGTGGGGCATCCCCAAAACGTCCCCTGCCCTTGTCACGGCATCAGAGCTGGGCTGATACCACAAGTTTATGTCCTGCCCAAAGCCCTCATTACTATACCCCTTGGGCATGCCTGAGGAAGAAGAAGGGGCGGCTGCACTGGCAGAAGGTATTTCTGCCATGTTGCCCATTGCTTGACTGGCAAAGGGGCTGGCGTTCACTGTTGGAGGCTCTGCATGTAAACAGAAAGATCACTGAGTTAACTGTGGTGGCACATGCCGTTATGCTGTAGCCTTTGGACACTGCCTGGTAGCTTGGGGTTCCTAATGTGGCATCTTGCTCGGCTCTGCAACTATTGGACACAACCGAGGCTGAAGATGTACACAAGAGCTGGGACGTGCATGAGATAAGCTGCATCTGGTGTGTACAAATGACACTCATGTGTTTGCAATGATTGCTGGAGAAACCTGGACACAAGGGAAGGTCTGGACAGCACAAGACCCATGGGTGGCAGCTTTTCTGCAACTGTAAGAGCAATTCAGACTACTATGCTGTATGTGCAGAATGATTCACTCTCTGGATGCTAAGCTGTATGTGCGCAATTGTGCAGCAACCAGCAAAGACGGCTTACACAACTCCTGCAAAGGCTTACCTAGGCCACTCAGCAGTGTAGCCGTGGCTACAAGCTGAGCTGTAGCCACAAGTGTACAAGTGACTGTACACTAAGCTGTAATTGTGTTGATGTTGTTTCTGTCCATGAGGTGATAGCACTAAGTCCTGCATATGGGTCCTTGCAAGCAAGCTATACAAGTTGTGTGACATCTTACCTAGACCTGTCAGCAATGCGCCTCCGTTTGTGTTGATATTGCTGCTGTCTATCAGGTTGTTTGACTCCAGCCTCGATATCGCAGCTTGCTGCTGCTGCTGTTGCTGCTGCTGATGTTGCTGTAGCAATGGCTGCTGCTGCTGCTGCTGCTGATGCTGATAGTGGGTTTGCTGCTGCTGCCGCCGCCTGCCGCCATGCCTTGTAGTGATACTAGGCATCTGGTGCTGAGGCAGTTGCTTACCCTGTGTAGCACAATTACCCATTAGCTTTATGAGTTGCTCTGCTTGCATGGCCTTTTCTGAAAGGTGGCACACACTGCCTCAACATGCGCATCTCTGCGTGCACGGCCTTATCTGAAAGGTGGCATACACTGCCTCACATTCGCAGCTCTGCTTGCATGGCCTTATCTGAAAGGTGGCATACACTGCCTCAACATTCACAGGTGCAAAGCTACTGGTCAAGTTCGAGTGCCACTCCCAGCAACCCAACACAACTTTCCAACCATGCTGAAGGTGTCACTGGCAACAGATGCAGCTGACTTTCGCAACAAAGGTGCTTCTGCCATTGAGTGCAGGCAGCAACAGATATGGACTGACGGCTGATGACTGACAGCTGATGACTGAAAGCTGCTGACTGCATGGGTGCAATATCCTGAGCCCTACTGCCTAACATTGCTGACAAGGGTGCAGTATCTGAAGACCTTCTGCAAAAGGACCAATGACAGGCACCTTGTCTAGCTGTGTGGCTGCGCTGCTGTCACTGCTTATACAACTGGACAGCCGCTGATTACATGCATCATGGTAAGCTCCATTGGCGGTGAAGGGCCAAAAAGTACCTTGTCTAGCTGTGTGGCTGCGCTGGTGTTGTCACTGCCCATCTGAGACGTGTCTTCAGGCCGGCCAGGGCCAGGAGGCGGAAGTGCTTTCAGCCCCACTGCTACTTGAAACAGAATGTGCCTGCATGCAATGAATTTTATTCCTGACGGCTGCAATGATCACCAGGACAACTGTTTGTATATCACATTGTGCTAAATCAGGGTACCATTCGCATTCAAGATGCAGCGACTGATTCCCAGCTGCACTGTCTTGATAACAGATATGTCATTGTCTTAATGTCCTTGTCTCAATGTCCTTGCTCTGCTAAGACTGAAGCCTTATGCTTGCTGTGACAGCAAAGTGCATAGGTGCAAGGCTGCCTCAAGTGAGATCATGATGTGTATGTGGCGCCCGTGCAATGCACTCTCATGCAATGCCCATGCAAATCTAGAGGTCTAAATTCCGAACGCACAATGTTGTGGTCATGACAGTACAGGAATGGCTGCATGCTGTGGGTTGTTGAGAAGACGCACCTGTTGTGCTTTGCAGTGAACTCATTGGCTGTGTGTATCATAAGATCACATTCTCGACAGATGATTGCACGGTCCTCGCAACAGAAAAGGACTGCGGGTGCGTCCTGTGATAAAACAGGCACAGTCAATAAATGGTCATTGAGAAGTACAAGTGCGTGCATGCATGATGCGCGGGCATTGATGAGCTGGACCAAGCAAGGCACTCATCAGTGGCTGTGAGCAGAATGGCAGAAGACAGCATAAATACTGACAATAGCTCTCAAACTTCACCTGACAGATGTCACAGGGTGAGACCTGCTTCTCATCAGTCAAGCTCACGCGCTCATGCGTTCTGGCCACTTTGTTTGCGCTGTGAATTCTGCACACCAGAGCAGTTGCTTACCCTGCTATTGCTGTTACGAAAACGACAGACTGCGGCTAGGTGACCTTCTGTTGTACTTATGCAGGTAAGACAGGAAACTTGATTTGGTATGCCGACCTGTGGTCACATTCGCGGCACATGACTGCAGACTCATCAAAACAGTACACGCTTCCTTCTGCGTGCTCGCAAAGATCGCAGACCGCCTTGACCATGGTGGCCCAACACGTCGAGGCAACACAGCGACACAAAAATCACGCTCCTGTAACGATCCGCAGCCGGATCAATGAGCAACACGGTCACCTCGTCAGGTCTACGCGCCTCGAACGAGCTGCACAAACGGACCCAGCACAATCCGTGGTCTTAGGTAGGAGTCTTGACATGCACGTGATGCACGTCTGTCACGTGATGTCGCATACATGACTCACAGGTTCTCGGCACAAGCCTGTCAATCTGTTGCTGCAGCATGCAGAGCAACAAGAGGCAAGCTGTGCAACAGGTGAACAGCAATATCATAAGGCAGCTTGACAATCGTGTCAGCACTTTGATACTGATTAGTCACGCGTGTTGCAGTGCATCCCTCAAAGTATGCGTATGTCAAGCTCAGCTTGAATTGCACCATTTCTATCGGTTTGGACTGGTTGAGTGGCACATGCTGTTGACCTGAGCATCGAGGTATGCTTGGCTTAAGCATGCGAATGGCTTGTATCATCCACAGTTGGCTGTAAAGGAAGTTTCGCTTGTACGCTTACGTGGTCATGTCTCACGTGACAGCCAGGGCTCTTGGCTGGCGTCGTCTCGTTGTCTTTGTATTCACAAAGCGCAAATTTGGGCAAGCGTGCGCTCAGTCACAACACAGCTATCACCATGCAAACGCTTCCCACTAGCCACACAAGGCACTGCCAGTTTGCAGCTCCCCTGGCCAAGCAAAGGCAGCTATCACGGCTGCCAGGACTGCAAGCACAGCTGTCCGCGCAACGGAGGTGTCACAAAGCACCCTGTGCTCGCAGAGCGTGCATAGTAAGAGCTGCAGAGGATGGCCCTGAGGGACTCGAGCTAGGCCTGGTGAGCCTGCACAACCTAGATCAACTGCTTGTGCCCTATTGCGCCATGACTGTCTCACTGGGAGGGGAAAAGCTTACAGTTTTGCAAGCATTTGCACTGGAACAGGTTCCGCAGTCAGCACGCATGCTTTTCGCGGTCAATGCAGGCGCCAGCCAAACCCAGATCACCAGTAGGTCAGATGGTCACATATTATCTGAAGATGGAGCCGCATCTGTTCAAGGACGCTCTGGATGAGCAGTTCAAGAGGCTCAAAAATGAAAAGGAGGAGTCTCAGAAGCTGGCCAAGCAACAGCAAGAAGAGCAGAAAGACAAACAGAAAGGCGTTAAGTCAAAGGGCGACAGAACCAAGGATGACACTGGAGAGCTTGTGCTTTATGAGTGAGTCCATCTGAATCCTGCCATCAGTCTTGTCTCATGCACTGCAGAGTCTCATGCACTGCAGAGTCTCATGCACTGCAGAGTGAAGCAGCTCAGCACTGCCATGAGGCTGCAGCATGAAACAATGAGGCGCATTTTAGAGCATGTCACATCAAGCATGTCATGTACCATGCAATGGCATCAGACAGCAACCTGACAGCAAGCAGTGACAAGCACTGATCTCTTGCTGTATGTCTGCACGTTTTGCCAAATGTCAAGGCTTTCATTGCCACAGAACATGCTGCTTGCATGTGAGTGCGACGCATGGACGGTTTGGCCAGCTTGTATGCCTTTTGCACCACTGCGTGCGCACTTCGGGAACAGCATTGCCACTATTTGCATTGGCACTGGGTTGCATGTGCCCTTTAGCTTGATACAGGCTGCTGCTGCTGCTGCCGAGAGTGTGACAGACCTCTGTCACATTTGCTGCTGCTTACTTGATATTTGCAAAGCGATTCGAGAACGCAACAGCAAGTTTGAGGAGGATCAGCATGGAAATGCAGCAGCAATTGTGTGAGGTAAATGCTGCAAATTTTTGTTGCATTCCTGGACTGCCTCTTTGGACAGAGGCTCCTGCTATGATGCTGAATGGTAGACTTTTCCTAGTAAAAGACAAATCCCAGGGGTCATTAAAGCAAAGAGGCTTCTGGGCCGCATCAATGTACCTGTACACAGCCAGCTGTGTTTACGCAGGTTGCACAGCATGCTGCTGTCTTCTGATCTTCAAAAGTGAAGCAGTGTGCTCAGCTGTAATGGGTGTCACATGTTGTGTAATGCTGCAGGAAAATGCAGCACGACCGAGAAGGGACAAAGGCGCCAACAGTCAAACACTTCATGCAGTCACACACAGCACAAATCATACCGCTGAGTCCCCATCGTTGCAGAGTATATCATGCAAGTTGTCGTTGCTATCAGGCAGCTATTTGACTAAAGTTGATGCGGAATTTGCAGGAGAATGCAGCAGGTGCGGGAGAGGGACCACATATCATGCTGCAGATTTCTCATTGTTGCATAGCATATCATGCAAGTCGTCATTGCTATTGGGCAGCTGCTTGACTTTAGTTGATGCAAAAATTGCAGGAGAATGCAGCAGGTGCGGGAGAGGGAAAAGAGGGCGACAGTCGAGGACCTCATGTATGCCTCTGTTCTGGAGAAGTTCATGGAGCTCAAGGTTGAAATGATGCCCAGGTATGCAGTGCATGGTTCATATGTATTACAAACTGTGTAGAGCATTGATCCAGTCAACTTGAGTTTGTGCGCAGGTATGGATTGCATGGATGCATATGTACCACATACGCTATATATACTTGAGCCATTTGATTGCTCCACTGTGTTTCTAGCTGGGGCTGCTGTGCTTGTCTGGCACACATCTAGAAGGAATGAGCGAAAATGAAATGGGTGTGTACCACATAGTGTGTAGAGAGTTGAGTCAGTTGAATTTGGTTTTTGCCTCAACAATGGGCTTCAGGTCAATTGCCTGAGGGTTTCTCATTGCTCTGTAGTACGCGCATAGCGCAATGATGCAGCTTCACCAGCGAGCCTTAAATGATGATGCTAGTCACGATTTTACTTGATGCGGTATAGATCATGACCATCAGCATCATCATCATACGCATCATCATGATCATGGTGTATACCGTATCAAGTAAGGAGGCACAAACTGTGCCATTGCCAGCAGAAGCCATCATTAGTGATGCATGGGGTGCATCAGCCATCTGCATGCCATTGACTTGATTGATTGACACCTGCTCCTGCGCGCACACAAGGTTGGTATCAGGTATGCCTCACCCTGTTCCTGAAGGCCATACAGCAGGCTTACATTATCATGTGAAGGTGTGCAGACAACGGGGTCAGCAGTGCAACTGCATATTGACCCGGGAGGATCTGCATGACTTTGTTGAGATACAACTTGAACATACATGGACTCAGGGCTGTTTGGAGCCAGTCATTCACATCATCTGAACAGCTGTAGCAAACAGATTTGTCAAGGCATGTCAGTGGCTGCAGAATGTCATCCAGATCATGTCATAGCATCAGTTGCATTCTGTGGTGTTCAGACTCATGCATGTCAGACACTGATTATGCAAAAACATGACATGACATGCTTCATGGCTGACAACATTTGCGCTGTCTGCATGCGAGGTATACATGCTGTTTCACAAAACCAAAAAGAAATGAAAAGTTCCCTTGCATTTGTACAAGACACTAAGAGCATGCATGCATGTGTGCAGGATGGACAATATAACAGAAAGCCAGACCAATCTAAAGACCCTCACAGAAGGAATTCACAGCAAAGAGGCTTTGGAGCTAGTCAGAGAGCATGTTCTCGGAGTGATGGGGCCTGCTAGCATGGCCTACTCCAACACCATGATCAAAATGTCTAAGCTTCAGGTATGTCATACAGCAGTGCCATTGACACAGTGCCTGAGTGCACCAGCGGCAGCAAGTCTGTTTTGCGGGGTTCTGATGTCTGCAGCAGCAATGCTGAACGACGCATATCACAGCATTGCCTGAACTTTTGCTGCTGTGCACCTGCTTTGTTGTCCAGGATAGCCACAACTGATCAGTGTCTGTTGTGGCAGGCGGCCCAAGTATATGCGGCATCCGTCATGTTTGGCTACTTCGTTCGCCGAGTAGACAAACGTTTTCAGCTAGAGCGGCAGCTGGGGCTGCTGGAAGAAGATCAGGGCGATGCAGTGGCCCGCCTAGAACGCATGTTCAGCGCAGCAGGAAAGGATCAGCAGGATCCTGATCGACCGGCGTCGCCGACTCCTCCCCCCACGCCGTCCACGTCTGACAGCTCGTCACAAGCGAGCTCGACCACATCTGGTCCCTCCAAAGGAGAACCATCAAAAGGAGAAGGTGCAGGTCTAGGCAAGGGCAAGAAGAAGGCTAGCCCGCTGAGAAAATACATTGAGAGCTTTGACCAGGCGACCCTTGCAGACATGACACGCCAAGTGGTGAGCTTTTCAGGGACTCAGTGCAATTTTGGGCAGGATTGCAGTCCCACAGCAGTACCTGCATGCGACATGATGGTCACCAGTAGAGTGCATGTGCAGCTGATGGCATGCACCTGAACAGCATACATTCATGGTATGCCTTTTGGCTGTCAGACATGTCAGCTGAGCAGATGAAGCCGCACGTAGCGCTGGTAAAGCATGTGATGACATGTGCATCATGACATGTGTTCTATGCACCTTCATTCATTAAGATTAGCAATGTGTCTGACTGTGGTCAAATCTCTGCCATAGCTCAACCCATAGAACTGCTTACAGCATGCATTAGGCCACATTGTGCGCTTACGCCACTGCAGTCATATGCCACTGCAGTCATAATGTTCACTCAGATCTTGGCAATCCATTCATGTGCATGCTAATGTGCCATTCGTTGATTGCTTACACTTTGTGTCTGTAGAGTTTGAAAGGCGCGTCATTGGAGATGTACAGACAACCACGTTGTTTGGCAGCGTGAAAGGTTTGTGACTACAGTCACAGATGATGCAGACACTGCACTGAGGGGGCAATCATGTGCATGCAACTATGCACCCCCGCACTTGATTGATTGCTTACACTTTGTGTCTGTAGAGTCTGGAAGGAGCGTCATTGGTAGATGTACAGACAACGGCATTATTCGGCAACTTGAGGGTTCTCCAAGAACAAATGCAGAAGGCAGTAGGACAGGATGCAACTTCCATTGAAGACCTCATGCAGAAAGTGCAGGTATACACTGCAACCAGTCTCGCCTGTGTACTGCCTGATGATTGCACTATGTAGTGCTGCTGCTGCTGCTGCTGCTGCTGCTTGACTACATGTGCAGCATTGCTTAGTTGGCGCTTTTCTTGTCACAACATGGGAGCAGGCCAGGGTCAGGAACATTTCAGCTACTCAAGTCAAGGCAGCTGCAGCGGTTGAGATCTGCATGGGTGTGCTGCCATGTCTTAGCCGTGCTGTTGTGTGTGATGGGGTGGAACTGTTGCATGCTGATCTGCTGGTGGCCTGTTGGACGTGCCTTCATCTGTAAGTATGACTGTGAGTCAGCAAGACACAGATCAAAGTGTGTCAGCCCTGCGCAAAAAGCAACACATGACAATGAATACAGAAGCATATCACTGCTTGAGTATCAATGTTCTGTGATGTGGCATTCATATGTAAGCGTTTGCGATGCAGGATGCTGTGGCAAGAGATGCAGTAGAGTCCCTCAGTATCACAGTCGGCACACAACGGCGAGCTGTGCTCGAGGCGATTGCTTTTGGCACCTTTCTGCGAGATGTGGAAAGCTATGTTGACAGCGAGTATCAGCTGCTCACACCTGCCACCCCACCTTCACAGAGGGGGGGCTCTGGCAGGGGGCCACCCCGCCCCCCTTTGAGTGGAGTTTGAGGAAGTAGGACTGTCTTTGTTGGCATGTGGTTAGTAGGACATGAAGCAGTGCAATGTTACCATGATGTTTGTGGTTAAGGCAGGTTATTGCATTAGCTGTGCTGGTTGATGTTGTTGGTCAAAGTGATGTTTGGTGTGCAGCTTTTGTTTCTGCCGAGCATGTCTGCTATTTTTTTGCTGCTGACATGTCTCATTACATTTCAAGGCAGCTTGTGGGAAGCTGCACTGGTTTCTTTTAACATTCAATCTTGAGGGCAGATTTGCAAAGCGCAGCATGCTGCAGTGCTGTACATGTGAGACAATGCTTATGCTGTCATTGTTAACAGCTCAATCAGTTGCAAAATTGCTGCATTTGTATGCATATGGCATCCCATGTTGCTGACTATGCCATCAGACGCATAGCAACACAATCTTGCAAATCAAAGGCCAGCTCTTTGTCAGTCGTGCAAGCGGCATTTTGCAGCTCAGCAAGTCAAGGGATGAATCGTATTACCAGCAACGCAATAGACTATAGTCTTGCATGGCACAAGGCATCACAACGTAACATCTCAGCACAACACATCACGTCAAGACTGTTTGTTGCTGATCTATACAGCATGCACAAGGCTTGTAGTTGTTGAAAACACTCACGCATTACTGCTGACCTGTAGTCGTTGATTATCATTGACCTGTAGTCATTGCACACTCATGCATTATTGCTACCCTACTCTACCTTGATCTGCAATCAAAGAGTCTAAGCTACCTAGACATGAGATACCCCTCATAGGACTTTGACACTTAACCTCTGTCTTGCCGGGTACTATGCAATTGCACTCAACACATGCTGAGCGCAAATGCAATGCACTCAATACAATGAGCATCCTGCTGAGCTGGCGCCTGGTCATCAACGACAATCTTCCCAGAGAAATGGGAAAGGAAAGAAGAGAAAAGTCTACGCCGCATAACATCTTCAAGGGACCCTCTGTATATAGAGGCAGCCCAGGACTTCAAAGACTGTGCTCTGCTCTGCAGTCATGCTGTACAGGCACGCTTTGCACAAAACAAGACGTTGACAGAACCTGCCCATTGAATAGGCATGCTATGCTGCGCTCATTACTAGACCCAAACACTACTGTGTTCTGCACTCATGCTGTACAGGCATGCTTTGCACAAAAACACAGTGACAGCATCTGCTCGCAATCTAGGCATGCTATACTGTGCTCAATGCATATGTACTGACACATGTACTGGACATAAAATCAGACAGTGCTGGTGCACTCACACGGCCTTAAGGTCAGTCCCTAAAATTCTGAGAAAGTCAAAGACATTGCAGAGATCATCTGAAAAAGGGCACTGAGACCAATGTTCAAGAAAGGAAAATGAAGGAAAGAAGGCAAGTGAAGAAAGAAGAAAAGAAGGAGGAGGAAAATTGCCCATGCATAGTAGCTTCAGCTGCGAAAGGTATTGACTGATAGCCGATTTCGGTGAGGATGATGATGGTGCAAATTGTAGTCATCATAGTACATGTAGTCCATGAGAGGCATGCTGTGCTGGGGTATGCATGCTCTTGTGTTGCATTTTTCAAACACATTGTCAATCAGCTTGAGCGTTCTGTCCAGTTGACTGTTAGGAGGCCCTGTGTGGCCGTGATGTCCGGGGTAGCGTGTGTGCAGTGCCATGGCGGTGCTGATGCTGTCAGTGTAGGAAGTTTCGTTGTGTACAGTGTCCAAATTCGGGCAACCCAGCCAGTGCTGATCCCACCATCCCTGAATGCACATGAAGTTGTTTTAGTTGTGTGAAACCTGATGTATTGTAGGCGCTGCTGATGGTGTCAATATAGGAAATCTGGTGGTGTATTGTTTCCAAGTTTGGGCAGCCCGATCAGTGCTGATCCCACCATCCCTGAATGCACATGAAGTTGTTTTAGTTGTGTGAAACCTGATGTATTGTAGGCGCTGCTGATGGTGTCAATGTAGGAAATCTGGTGGTATATTGTTTCCAAGTTTGGGCAGCCCGATCAGTGCTGATCCCACCATCCCTGTATGCATACACACACACTGTGAAAATGCATGAACAGTAGCAGCATACTATTCAGCGCCTGGAGTGAAACGTAGAAAGTTTTGTTGTGCATGGTGTCCAGATTGAGCAATTCACCTAGTGTTGATCCCTCTTTTTGCGCATGGACACATGCATCTTAGTCATGGTTTGCATCAGAGAAGGGCAGAGCATGACACATTTCTACTGCCATGTTCTGATGACATGAGTGGGAGTTTGAGTACACTTGTATCACACATGCACACTCGGGCTGCCTCTGTCTTGTTATGACGCCTAGCGGCATAGACTTTTCTTCTTTTTCTTTTTTTTTTTTCACATATGCAGGGTACGTTGCATCATCATTGCCAATTGGCTAGATCTTGTACTGTGCACATCACTGACTTTGGACACATTTTTGTGAGAGCCATGATTGGTAGTTGATGCGAGCTTAAATCCACATACTTATCAGCAAGCTTCAGCATACAACATGCAGATCTGCTAATCACTGTTGCATGACGCTTGATCTGTGCTAAATATGCAAGCTGCTGCCATCCACACGAACAACAGCTGTGATTCCAAACGCACGACAGTCAATTCCCACAGCAACAAATTCTGCAGGTACAGATGATGGTGCACGTTTAGGCCAGGCATGCTGCACTGTGAACACTTGCATTTGAGTACAGCATAGCGCAGCGCCGCGCAGGGTCAAATTTGCACAGTGAACATTAGTGACAAGCTCAGCAACGCATGCAGTGAACCTGGTAGAGCATGCATACAAAGCAATGATGGTGCATGATGGTTGGATGATGATACAGGATGATGCATGACGCTGCACAAGAGAGAAATGATGCAGGACAAGCATGCATGATATGCAGTGCTTGCTGCTGATGTTCATTGTAAACGTGGGCTAGGCAGGCTCAGCAGGCCCATCTAGGTACGTGCTTCTGATGCTGCATGATGAATGAATGATGAGTGGGTGATTGGAGACTTACCAAGGGCTGGTCAAAGAGGATGTTGTCAAGGTCATTGCCTCTGTTCTCAGCTGACGCCTTGATCAAACTGAAGATGCAAAAGTTGTAGAAATCTCTGTACTGCTCAGAATCGGTGACTGGAAAGTATCCAACAGGTCTGCAAGTCTTGTTGATGACTTCGTCCACAAATTTTTCAGAATTTTCAAAGGGCAACTTCTGCACTTGCTCCAGAATGCGCTTGCCCAAGGGGGACTTCTTCTTCATGTAGTAGATGTGGTTGTTCACCCAACGCATCACAAACTGGTAGCCAACCTGCAATTATAAACTCAGTTCGATTCCACAGATGTTTATGAGATTTCAAAGGGCAACTTCTGCACTTGCTCCAGAATGCGCTTGCCCAAAGGGGACTTCTTCTTGATGTAGTAGATGTGGTTGTTCACCAAGCGCATCACAAACTGGTAGCCAACCTGCAGTTATGAACTTGATTCAGTTCCACAAAATTTTCTGCGTTCTCAAAAGCATTTGCTGCACTTTGGCTGGAATGTGCTTGCCCAAAAGGGGACCTCTTCTTCATGTAGTAGATGTGATTGTTGACCGAACGCATCACAAACTGGTAGCCAACCTGCAATCATATATTTGACTCAAAGAGTGCAACAGGTGAACTCATGAAGTGCAGGTGATGGTGCACCCAGCGCATCATAACCTGGAATCCAACCTGCAAAAGCACATCCAGATTAACTCAGTCCAATCTGGCTCAGTGCTCACTTGCGTTGGTTTCAGTTCCATTCAATCAATTGGGCTCAGTCCAGCTCAGCTTGGCTCAGCTCAGCTCAGCTCATATCCAAAGCCTGCAAAACCTTGAAGCAAACAAGGCATCAGCAGCAAATAAGCGACTGACCAATCAATTCAATTCATCATCTTTGAGAGGCAAGCTATAGCAAGTCAGGCCGCATTAACATGGCAACATTTAGTCATTGCACCTTTGCTCAGAGAATGCTTGTAGTCATGATCATACTTACATGCACAGGCACAGGCATACTCATTTGTACAAGCTTTCTGCCGGCGTGCATCTTCTTGCATACACTGGAAGCATGCACAGAATACCTTCTGCTAACACTGTATTGACAGCAGCACTTACTTGATATGATGCCAAACACTGCATATTGATGATGCCTCAAACAGACATATGCAACTCCTCTGCAGTATCATGAGCTGTGCCAGTCAAGCATATGCCAATATTGCATATTGACAGTGCGTCATGCATGTGTCTACGCTCTGCAGCATGCTAGATTGCGCTAGTCAATGCCGATGACTGCATATTGCAAATGCTTCAAACATGCACATGCACTTGCTTGCACAATGACAGAATGCAATCATGCACTAGCCATACACACCTGGCTAGTGAGCTAGAAAGTGCACAAATTAGTACAATTGTCATGACTATTTACAGTAACAAGACGGTATTACCTGAATGGTGACAGGATATACGTCACGTGTGAGCACCACATCTGTATCAACCCAAAGTCCTCCATAGTTGTAGAGCAGCAGATGCCTCACAAGGTCCCCATAGCCAGCAAGGAAGTCCTCAAAGTCAGATCTGACTTGAAAATGGTTGCCGAAGTAAGGGTCATCAGCCAATGGCGTGTCCTCAATCTCCGTGTCCCAGACAAATTCCTTGACTGTGATCACGTCTGAGAACATCTCAAAGAAGAGTCTGGTGTCATCATTGTTGATCTGTGTGGGATGATCTGTCCAAAGCCAGAGCTGAGTTGTGTGTAGATTCTGAGTCAGCAGATATGCCCTCAAAGCCACAAAGTTGCCTTCCCAGTTTGTCTTGTCTAAGTAGGCAAGGTACATGTGGATTGTGAGCTTTGGTGGGTTGGCGCAAATGTTGTGGGAGCTGACACAATCTTGACACCTGGCAGCTGCCCGCTTGATCCATTTGTCAGCATCTGACATGTCACACAGCTCATACCTGTGAGCACACCTCAGTGTTATCAGGCACATATCATGAGATGCTTGAAGGCGCTGTGCTAATTCTTAGCGGTGTTGCTTCAATCAGGAAATAGACCACGCAAAGCGTGAAGCATGCTTGCATCATGTAGATACATGCGCACCAACATCTGATTGCCGCTTCTTAAGCACGTGCAGTGCATGCTGAAGGCAAGCTAGACAGCTAGTTGTCACAATTGCTAGGCAAGTGAACTGACATGTGACGCAAGGCAGTTGTGCAGTAGCATGGAGGATAGGTATGTGCATATGAATGTATGCATTGTCTTGAGCCAATGCAGTGCAGCAAAACCCTTTGCAAGATCAACAGCTCAAACTTAGCATGATGACCCATGGTTGCTCATGTCAAGGGGCAACAACGACACAGCAGTTTGGACACAGCAAGTGTGACACAACTCGTGTGGCACAGCAACTGTAACATAGGAACTGTGATGCAGCAATTGTGATAAAACAAAAACCTACTTGCCCCAGTGACAGCAGTTAGTTGGGTCTGAGCGGCCACTCTGGAAAAAGTCACAAACTGACTGTGCCTCGGGTGTATCAACCTCCTGTAGCTTTCTGTACGGCGCTGTGGGCTTCGGAACAGGCAGTGCAGGTAGTACAGCCTGATCAATGCTGACTGCATGGCAGAACGAGTTTGAGATCGAGCTTATAGCATCTATGTTCACGGAAATCGTGCTGTTGCGAGGCTTGGGCAGTGGTCGGTAGGACGAGCATGCATCAGGTAACACGCAGGAAGGGAAAGTGCCGATGTCTCACCCTCTGTTGGCGACCAGGCTGAGGAGGTTGCTAGGCAAGAGATAGCGCTGCTGCAGAGCACCCACAAGAGCAGTCCGTGCTTCGCCATCGGCGCTTCGACAAGGTTTTAACAGCGAGGTTGCTCTTTCTTACAGCACCGCGAAGGCACACATATGTCTGCAGCTTTGGCAATATGCAGGGGCGGGTTTTGAGGGTCGAGGGTTCTGGCGTCAAGCTCTGCACTAACCTGCGCCGGGGTTCTATCCGTAGGACTCTTTGCCTGTGTCGCTCGTTGCGCGCTGCACAAGGACGTCGCTTGCGATGAGCACGATCTGAATTGTGTGCAGACCAACGGAGAAACGAGACCCTGCCTCATGCACGATTCATTGTTGCCGCCCAAGCCCGGTTTGCGCAACTTCCATCATGACATGACCCACACTGTCACGTGGAGGCACTCATGGGCTCATACTTAGTCATGCTGTCGTCTCTGAAACCAATACCTGCTGAAACTGCAGAGCCACGCAAGGCATTCCAACAATGATCGACTGCAATTGTCTGACCGTACTGATCATGTCCTTCCCACTGGGTAACCACACACACGAACACCAAACAATGCAGGAGCTGCCATGCAGAGACACAGGCTGTCACGAAGAAGATATGGTTTTGTGCAGAAATATCAAAACCCATTTCTGATCTAAAAGACTTGCACTGTACGACTCAAAAGCGTGCTTTCATAAACTGTGTCTGAAAGCACAACTTGCCCAAAGACTACCTCCGACATCAACATTGTCATCAGGATCAGAGGCAGAATCTTCTGCATGCCTGTCAGGCTTCAAGCAAATGTGGCTGCCATTGCACTCAGGGCAAAGGCACAGCCTGCAATTTGGGCATGCTTGGTGTTTGCATGTGTGACCACCGCATGCATCGCACTCCTCAGGCGCATGGGCAGGACAAAGCTCCTCCTCACAGCAGTCACAGAGTACAAAGCCTGTTTGTTGAGCAGTTTTGGGCATGTCAAGCTGAAGCGATCGTCCTTTGGACAGAACTGCTTGCGGGCACCGCATTGACACGTGCTCAGACTCGTTTTGCCGTCAGGGTCAAAGTTCTGGCCCTCAACATCAGCCAGCTTTGCATTGCAATCTGTCAAGCGCACAATGTGTCAGACATTGACACACGAACAGACAAGCCTATGCCGTCAAGCGCCAGAATAGGACCTGCTAGCAGTAGAGGTGGCCCGAAGCCAGGCAAGGAGGCATGTCTGAAACAAATGCAAAGCTTGCATGATTAATCTAGGTTGGGGTGCTGATACTGGTGATAGGGGAGTTGTATGTGGCAAATACAGTGGTGCACGAATAAGCGGTGACAGATAGGCATGCAAGATGTGGTCTGCAGACATGCCGTGTGGTAATTTCTCTAGGAGCTTACCTAGATTGTAAAATGATCCAATCTTCCTTCTTTTTGTTTGAGGCATCTCTGTTTGCGGTATCTCTGTAGCATGAAGTTGTTGAATCAGATCCTGTGCAAGGGTTCAAGCATTGATTGAAGTCAATCTGGGCATGTGGCTGACATAGCAGATACTGTACCGGATGTATGCAAGTCTTCAGCTGCAATAGTGGTGTGGCTGTTTGTTCTGCTTGCTCACGCTTGCTTTTCCTCTTGATTTCAGCTCTTTGCCTGGCGCTTTTGCTCTCAGCCCTTGCCTGGGATGTTCGCACGCGCTGTTCATGCGTTGAGCCTAGTAATTCTTTGACGTCTTGCAGTGTTGTACCAGGGTCAGTTTCGTCCAATGGAATGGCCTGTGCCGTATGATTCTTTACGTGGACGCAAATATTCAGCGCGTCAGTTACAAACACCTGCGCAAGGTGCACGTGTCGGGGCTGTGATTCGCCCCTGATCTCTCTGAGTGAGCAGTTTCCCAGCAAAGTAACAGCTCAGACAGAGCAGGTAGAGTCGACACGTATGCTCACACGTTTACAAACTGACTCTTGCCGAGGTAAGCACCGTTGGCAAGTACTTGGTATGATCCCGAGATCAGCTGAGAAAGTGAATAGGTCAGCGTCAAGTTCAGTGAGCCTTTGTAGATCGCTGGAGCTTGCCACCGTTGCATGTGTAAACATGCTTTACATGACGTACAAGCTCTGAGTGCGTTCTGCCAAGTTCGCTAGCATAGGCTGAATACCTGGCGTCCATGGTTTGAACTGATTGGCAAAACATTTTCAAACAGTGCTCAAGCTAGCAAGTGTGTGACTCATTGATTACATTTGTCAACAGCAGAGTTCCAGAGCATGCAGACATGCATCAAACGCTGGCAACATCAAGGCTGATCAAAGGTGCAAATATATTTTGCAATGCGGCACAGCTCATCTCAACTATGTATGGTTTTCGCCATGATTGATCATCCTGCAAGTCTTCAAATTTGAATTCGGTCCAATATCAGCATACTTTCTCGTGGACAAAATGGTGCACATGAACCTCCTGAAGGCTGCAAAGCTGCTTTGGCTTTCTGAGTGCCACTAGCCAGGAGCCTTAGTTCCGGTCTGCTTTTGTGGATTGCATCTGTGGTCTACCCAAATCCAGGTAAACTCGAGATCCTATGACTCATGTTACATAAGGACGCCTTCACCAGCATTCTTGCCTGCCTGTGCCTAAAATTAATCTCTCTCTGCGTGCAGGATTTGCAGCAACAACAGCGTTGACAAGTCCTGGACAACGTTGTGGTTTGTGTTTGTCGCCGGCATTCGTATGCATTGCTAGACCTCTATCGGCGGAGCGCGGGACCGCCCACAACAACTGTTAGTATGCAGTAGCTGAGAGCTTAAGCGTATCACAGGCCGGCGTCATGCGTTCCTCGGATGTGGAAAGCGGACCATTGACAGCAGGTCTGCCCGCTCTGATCTTTCTCCGACGCCGATCGATGCATGTGTTACGCTCAGAAACGCTGTAGCAGCACATATTCGATCACTCCTAACAGCAAAGACTCGTCTGCACTCATACCCTGCTTTGCTGCCGCAGATGGTTCCAGCCCGCAGCAGGACAATTCAATCAAGCCTTTGCTTGCCAATCACCCGGTAGTCGTCTTCAGCAAAAGCCGGTGTCCGTTTTGTTTCGAGGTGAACCTCCTTGTTTTCCAGCATGTTCAGCCGCTGCCGTGTGCAATCAGCGCACATGTGGGCACCAATGGCAGCATTGCACATTGCTTAACGCAGACTGATCAGCCTGCTTGCTATGCTCTCGTCTATTGGGTTTGTGACTTGCAGACTGTTTGGCTTGCTGCATGTAGGCAATCCGGGTGCTCAAGCAATATGCTGTCCCCTTTCACCTGCTCCAGCTTGATCAAGTGCCTGACGGCGCTCAGCTGCAGCGCACTTTAAAGACAACATACCACCACTCGACCGTGCCCTGCATTTTTTTTGACAGGTGTGCCCATCTGCACTGTCCTCTGCACTGCGTTTGATCACAGCATCACTGCTTTTGCACTTGAGCCCATTCCAGGTGATGCTGGAACGCCTAAAAAAACTGACCATGCTCTTAGCACCAATGGCTGCTGTCAGGAGATGGCCCTGCCAGTCGAAATTCTCCTGCTGCAATTGCATCTTAACACCGTTTTGCTCTAATCCTGCAAGGCATAGGGCATCAATGGCAGTTAACAGTCGCCTAGCAACCGACCAATTTCACTTCAGCCTAACCTGGCTGTATCACAATCACATGCATGCCTGGTCTTGCAACCCAAAATCTTGACAGTATGACTTGCTGACCACCAACCAATATCCTGATTGCTGACTCCGACGCTGGCCGGTGTGCATATGTGTCTGCTGCAGCACGCTCATTGTGTGTGACAGCTTGTTGGAGCCTCACAACTCTGTGCAGCTGCAGCTGAAGCTGGAGCATACCTTGCTACACATGTGCACTCCTGTAAATGGGCTACAAAAGTTACATCTTACCAAAAGCAGTGCGCATGTGTCTGTTGCAATGTCCTGATTGGCGGGTGTGACGACTTGCTGGGGCTTCACAAGTCTGGGCAGCTGAAGCTGGAACATGCCCTGATACACAGCAACACTCCTGCAAACAGAATGCCTCTACAACAGGGTGTCAAGCTTTAGTCATGATGCATACGGGTGTTGCAGTATTCTGATTGGCAAGTGTGACGACTTGGTGGGGCTTCATAGATCAGGGAAGTTGAAGCTGGAGGCTTCCTTGTTGCACACTGACACTAACACAAATGGATCATACTTGTCAAATCTGCCCCAAGTTGGCCAGTGTGCGTGTGTGTGCATTGCAGTGTCCTCATTGACAGGTGTAATGACTTGGTCGGCCTCACAAATCTGGGCAGCTGCAGCTGAAGCTGGAGCATGCCTTGATACACACCACCACCCCTGCAAATGGGTCTTCCAGTGTCAGAATCTTTTGACAGCAGTGCAAATATGTGTTGCAGCGTGCTCATCGGCGGATGTGATGACTTAGTAGCGCTTCACAAATCTGGGCAGCTGCAGTTGAAGCTGGAACATGCCTTGATACACACCAACACTCCTGCAAATGGGCCGCCTTTGCAACAGCGTGGCAATCCAACTCAATCTGGAGGGCCGTCAGCAGTGGATTTTGATCAGCACAGACCTCTGAGGAGCTTCTTCTGGTTTCCAGATGTTGCTGACAACAGGCAGGTCACCTGGCCTTTGCACATGGTCTTTTCTGGGCTGCAGTCTCATCTTTCACTTGATTTCACTTTTGAACTTCTAGACGTGGCTGAGAACAGGCAGGTCACATGGCTCTGCGTCACCTTTGCACTAAACTTGATACGACTTGTTCTGTTTGCCAATCTCACGGGATCTGGAGGACTGTCCAGCAGTAGAGTTGCATCAGCACAGACCGATCAGAAATTTCTTCTGGTTTCCGGACGTGGCTGATAAGATGCAGGTCACATGGCTTTTGCCACCTTTGCATTTGGCCTCACTTGGTTTTGATCTGGATTTAAGATGTGAATGACATTGTCTGAATAAATTCCTGTTGGGTCCGTATGGCAGAGCATGTAACCAGTTGAAAAGTGATTGACAACAGGCAGGTCATTGCCTTGTTTGCCCATGGACTCACATGGCTTTTGCAGGCAGGTCATGTGGTCTTATGTCACACTTACACATGACTGGCTCTGGTTCTCAGATGTGGCTGACAACAGGCCACCTTTGCTCATAGCATTACGTGGCGTGTTTTACCTGCTGGGCATTCAGACAAAACTTTGTGGACTGTGAATGCAGAGTCGGGCGCATTGTGGCATGCATGATGTGCAGAATTTGCCTGCTGTGCAAAACTTTCTGGGCGTCCATTCAAAGCTGTGGAGACAGAAATGTTGAGGCAGCTCATTACTTTTGTTAGCACCTAGCAGGGTCATTTTACTTCTTCAGCAAGCATATCAATGACGCTGATGATGGTGCTGCAGGGTTGGATGCATTGTGACCTGCATGACATGCATGCTTTGCCTGCTGGTCAATCAAGCCCTGTCCAGAGTAACAACGCAGCGGTGTTTGGACAGAAGATGCTTGCTGGCACTTGATTGCTTCTGTGCGCACCTGGCAGGGTCATACCACATCTTCAACAAGCAGTTCAGTGATGCTGATGATGGTGCTGCAGGGCTGGATGCATTGTGACGTGCATGACATGCGTGCTTTGCCTGCTGGTCAATCAAGCCCTGTCCCGAGTATCAACGCAGCGGTGTATGGACAGAAGATGCTTGCTGGCATTTGATTGCTTCTGTGCGCACCTGGCAGGGTCATACCACATCTTCAACAAGCAGTCCAAAGATGCTGATGATGGTGCTGCAGGGTTGGACGAATTGTGGCGTGCATGACATGTATCATCTGTCTGCTGGGCATCATTTTCAGGCGGCACAGGGGCATTCACTGGGCCATCCTAGGGCTGTTTGTGGATTTCCTCATTAGGCTTGTGGCAGGGCCAGGGCCCTCCCCATTGGCCCAGCTGGCCAGAATCCCAGTTGTGCGTCTGAAGCCCCAGTTCACTTATGGTCAGTGTCCTGTTTCGAAACGCTTCAACCCTTCTCTCTTCTTGGTTGTATACTGCTCACGCATGCATAAGCTGATTACAAGACTTCTTCTGTGCTTTGGACAAGTTGATGTCACCTGACTTTGCAGAGTCCCTACGGTGCTTATAAAGCAAAGGCTGTTCTGTGTGCCTAAGTGTGAAGTCCCAACCTGTGTCTCAGGATCCTTCTACATGTCTTGTTGTATGCTGCATGATCATGAGGTATGTCTGCCTGCAGTCAATGCTACACAACAGACCACCATTCGGTAGACAACAGTCTACTGCTTTGTGCTGTAGGATTGCCTCAACAGACTGCCATATGCTTGGGCGCCGGTTTCTCTGGCCTGGCGTCACTCCTCTTCCTCCTGCCTCTGCATGACAGAAGCATAGCAGGAGCAGTGGTGTTAGCAATGCTACTTGGTGCTTCAATGCTGTATGGAGTTTTCAACTACTGTGCGGCATGCACCATGTTTGGGCTGGGAATCTGGCTGGGGGTTGTGCCAAAGACTGCACACACAGCAGCCATCAATGTCAAGGTGAGAAATTTGGCTAACACTGACAACAATCACAAGATTGATCATGATATTGCAAATGCTGTATGGAGTTTACAACTACTGTGCGGCATGCAACATGTTTGGGCTGGCAATCTGGCTGGGGCTGGTGCCAAACTGCACACACAGCAGCCATCAATGTCAAGGTGAGAAATCTGGCTAACGCTGACAAAAGTCATAACATTGATCATGATACTGCCAATGCCGAATGGAGTGTTCAACTATGGCGCGGCATGCAACATGTTTGGGCTGGGAATCTGGCTGGGGCTGGTGCCAAAGACTGCACACACAGCAGCTATCAGTGTCAAATCGGTAAACGTATCTGCACAGCAGCGTAAGTTGCTGTGCATGTGAGCCAACTATCATATCCAATCTGAAACTGTGGTGTTCAGTGATGGACTTGGATATTACTGAACAAAGACAACTGTTGCAATTACCTCTCTGAAGCTCATTCTGTATCGTAACAGTAATTCACGCAGCTGACCAAGACCAATCTGCTTTTTGCAGTGGTGATGTTGTGGTCATTGTTTACTGCAACAAAGTGTCATGCTGTCTTGACGCAACTTGCTACTTGCAGCAACAGCTAATTGCTTATCATCATGACTAAACACGTGCACATGATTGAACTGGTTGGAGACACTTGATTGCTTCTGTACGTACCTAGTTGGGCCTGCTGAGCCTGCCTAGCCCACCTTTACAATGAATGAATGAGATAAAAAGCGTGCCATTGCTGCAGGGCGAAATGTCAACCATGTGGGATTACAGCAATGACAGAAGTGTACAGCCCGAGCCGGTGACCCACACACAGGGCTACCCGGGGCATGGCCCCACCAAAATTGACCTTAAGTATAAGGTACTTTCATCACATCAGTCAGGGCTATTTGGTATAGCCTTATCGACAGACCTGATCTTCGATATGCACCGCTGATAAGTACTTGGTCATGGCTTTGGCTATTCAACCAGACCATAATGTTTGTCACACAGACAGCTCAGATCCTTGTTTATAGCTAACCAACCAGAGCATAATGTTAGTCAAACACACAGCTCAAGTCCCTATTTGTCACAAGGAGCCATGGTAGCAACCTGCGGGAGCTTGAGCCTATACTGACAACACAATATTTCAGGCAGCTTGAAATCCTGTTTGATCATAAGAAGCGATGGCTGAAAACTGTCACGAGGCAATGGCTGAAAACTGTCTGAGCTTGAGCCTATACTGACAGCTCAATATCAAGCCTTGTAAAGAGTAGAATAAGCTGTTGCAGTGAAGGCATCAGCAGAAATGCATACAATGTCAGATGCATGACATCATTTTGATTGTTGTCACAAGAATCTTGTGTTTCATCTGCTACTCCGCTCACCAGTGCCAGTTTGTGGTGAGCTCTGTTGTGGTGTTGTTGCAGGTCAAAACAGACGAGTACACCATGCACAACTTTCATATGGTGAAGTTCTGCCATGTGACCTACTTTGGCGGTGCCCTAGGATTGGTAGTGTATGACAAGAGGCATCACAGTCATCACTTACATTCTCCACTGTGCTGTTGCAGGTCAAGACAGACGAGTACACCATGCGCAACTTTCATGTGGTGAAGTTCTGCCATGTGACCTACTTTGGCAGTGCCCTAGGATTGGTAGTGTATGACAAGTGGCATCACAGTCATCACTTACATTCTCCACTGTGCTGTTGCAGGTCAAGACAGACAAGTACACCATGCATAACTTCCATGTGGTGAAGTTCTGTCATGTGACCTACTTTGGCAGTGCCCTAGGATTGGTATTGTATGACAAGTGGCATCACAGCCATCTCTTACGTTCTCCACTGTGTCGCTGCAGGTCAAAACAGATGAGTACGCCATGCACAACTTTCATATGGTGAAGTTCTGCCATGTGACCTACTTTGGCAGTGCCCTAGGCTTAGCAGGGCTGGCAGTTGTGTGGCAAGTGGCGTCACAGTCGCCATACGGGCTTGCCATTTCACCTGTAGTGTTCAAGGTATAGTGCTAATATGTCAAAGCCTGTCGTGCATGCATTCCTGTTGATGCGCATAGCAATGCTGGCAGCGGTAGCTTTTGTGGTGCTGCTGTGCCTATACAGTGTAAACGAATGACTGGAAGACTCTTTTACGTTTGGCCTACCAAGCTCTGTACTGTGCTTGCAGGTCATAGCTACACTAGCAGCGGTTGTGATTGTGGTGCTGCTGGGTCTATGTGGCTTGAAGGCATAACTGCAACACTTTTTTGGTTTTGACCTAACAAGCTCTACATTGTTGCTTGCAGGTCATAGCTACACTAGCAGCAGCGGTCTTTGTGGTGATGCTGTGCCTATATAGCATGAAGGCCTTACTGCACCCCAACAAGGTGTTCAAGGAATGGGCCTGCCCACAGCGCAGCAACAGCTTCTCCATTCCCTTCATCATCATTCTGCTGTTTGCCTATGTCATTGATGGCCAGTTTCATCACTCCCACAAGATGGCTCAGGTACACTGTCTTACCTCCTCCTTCTTCTTCTTCTGCTGCTGCTTCCTGCTCCTCTTTTTCCTCCTTGTCCCCTCCTTCTTCTTCTTCTTCTGGTCTCTTTTGCGATGTTGGATTCAAGTGGGCTTGCCCACAGCGCCGCAACAGCTTCTCCATTCCCTTCATCATCATTCTGCTGTTTGCTTACGTCACTGATGGCCAGTTTCATCACCCCCACAAGATGGCTCAGGTACACTGCCTTCCCTCCATCTTCTTCTGCTGCTACTTCCTAGTCGTCTTCTTCTTCTTCCTTGTCCTGTTCCTCTTCTTCTCCTGCCTTCTTCTGCAACAATGCATCACATGACACTTGCTGTGTTCAGTGTACAGCAAAACCGTCTCCATTCCCTTCATCATCATTCTGCTGTTTGCATCATTGATAGCCCGTCTCAGCACTCTCACAAGATGGCTCAGGTGCACTTCTTCTCCTCTTGTTCTGATGCCTCGTCTTCTTCTCTTGCTGCGCCGTCTTCCTGTTCTTCTGCCTTTTGCAGTGTTGGATCAAAGGTCACTTGCATGGGCAGCAACAGCTTCTCCATTCCCTTCATCATCATTCTGCTCTTTGCCTACATCATTGATGGCCAGTCTCATCGCTCTCACAAGATGGTATGCTGCCTTTCTCCTTTGTTCTGTTGCTGCTTCCTTCTTCTTGCTCTTCTTCTGCTTCCTCTTCTTCTACCTCATCTTCTTCTGCCAACAGCTTCTCCATCCCCTGTTCGCCTATGTCATTGATGGCCAGTAGTAATTGCTCTCACAAGATGGCTCAGGTATGCTGCCTTTCTCTTTTCTGCTTCTGTTGCTGCTGCTGCTGCTGCTTCTTCTTCTGTCACTGCTGCTTCTTCTGTCTTCTGCTGCCTTGTTGTGCCTTGTGCACTGTTAAGTCCAAGGACACTTGCTATGCCCGGTGTCATAGGTCATGCACCTCTGGTTGCTGTTGCATCTGAAAGGAGCGATGGCAGGTGTTGTAAGCGCTCCCAAATTTTGGCAGCGCACAGTATTGCTTCTGTAACTGCCGCTGAGCTTCACGCTCGCCTGTGCTGTGCGTGTACTGGCATCATTCTTGCAGATGTCATTGGCATCTTGACGTTCATTTGCATGAATGGCTGGTGGCTTCATGTTTGGTATAGATGTGTCACATTCAACATTTGCAACCTCTTAGAAAGCTTTCGGTCCTCTGTTGACCCCTGGCATTGGTGCCCGGCATGTGCATAGCCGTATTGAATTTATGTGTCAGCATGCATGTCGCGTGTTTTCATGCTCACTGTCATGCCTGATTCCATGCTTCTTGAGAACAAATTTTCAAACCACGGCAATCAGATGTCAAGCATGGCTGCAATGACAGCATGCTGTGATCCATGCTTTTCAGTGCAGATGGGCGGCATACCTCCACGCGCGGGTGAAAGGTGAACCAACCGCAGTTTGCCATTTGTTTTTGTGTAGGTACTATTGTGGGTTGGAGCTGTTTGGGGTGTTGGCACTAGCTTTTTTGAGACAAGGCGATTAGATCAGCCGTAGATTTGATGCAGAGCCCAAACGCAGTCTTGAAAGTCGACGGCATTCTGCGATTAAGCTTGAGCAACTCATGCAGCGATTGTAATTTGGCATTTGCTGCTGCATAGGTGCTGTTGTGGATTGGAGCTGTGGGAGTGTTGGCACTAGCTTTTGTGAAAGTGGGTGTGATTGGGTCAGCCGCAAATTTGATGCAGAGCCCAAACGCAGTCTTGAAAGTCAATGGCATGCTGCGATTGTAGTTTGGCATTTGCTGCTGCATAGGTGCTGTTGTCAACTGGGTCTGTTGGAGTGTTGGCACTAGCTTTTGTGAAATTGGGAGACTGGACCAGTCGCAAGTTTGATGCAGAGCATGTGTTGGCCTCCTGGCTCATCACACCTGTGAGAGGAACCTTCATGAGCATACATGGCTGATCTTGATGTATGATGCCTATTCAAGAAGCAATTGTGATTCATGTTTGCTGCCATGTAGGTGCTGCTGTAGATCGGTCTATTGGCGTGTTGACACTAGCTTTTGTGAGAGTGGGAGATTGGATCAGCTGCAGGTTTGACGCAGAAAGTATCTTGTGGACACTTCCCGGAAGCAGTGGCAAGCTGCATTTAAGTTTCAGTAAACTATGCAGCAATTGGTGTTTGGTGCTTTATAGGTGCTGTTGTGGATTGGGTCTGTTGGCGTGTTGGCACTAGCCTTTGTGAGAGTGGGTGATTGGATCAGCCGCAGATTTGATGCAGAGCATATATCAGCCGCCTGGCTGATCACGCCTGTGGGAGGGCCGTTTGTAATGGCCCTTGTGGCACCGGCCATCTCCACAGCTTATAGTGAGGCTGCCTTGTTTGGGTAAGCAATTCAAGATGTACAGCACAGCAACAGTTGCAACTCAAAATTTCGAATTACACTAGAATAGCATGATGCAACTGTGATGCAACTGCAAGTTTGGGTTTGCCATGATCATGTGGGTGGTGCTGTTCACAATGACCTTTTAGAGAGCTGTTCTCGCAGCAAATGCTGATGATAGGCATTGTTCGTCCATGTGTATGTGGGTTGCAGCCCCTGCCATTGCTTGCCTGGCCTATAATAGCATTGTGATTCAGCCAAATTCTGATTAAGCCCTTGTCCCAATGTGTGACATGCAGGTTCGGGTTTGCGCTGATCATGTGGGTGGTGCTGTTCAACATGACCTTCCAGAGAACCGTTCTGGCAGCAAATGCCAATGACAGGCACCGTCCGTCCATGTGGTCGTGGGGCAGCTAAACACTGACTGAGCGCTTGTCTTTGACAGTGTGTTGCATGCAGGTTTGGGTTTGCGCTGATCATGTGGCTGGTGCTGTTCACCATGACCTTCCAGAGAGCCGTTCTGGCAGCAAATGCTGATGATAGGCACCGTCCTTCCATGTGGATGTGGGTTGCAGCGCCTGCCATTGCATGCTTGGCGTACAACAGCATTCTGGGACAGCTCAATTCAAATGGAGCGCTTGTCTTCAACAACGTATCCAAGAGCTTCATGTACATGGCGCTGTCCCTCTTCTTCTGCTTAGGTGAGTGTGGAATGTGACAGTCACACTGCATGAAGTTGCATTGCATGGCAGTGACTGTCATTGCATATTACACAACAGCAGTGTGGGGCAGATGCATACGGGACACTTAAATTTGGTGATGATGATGTCTCCGAGAGCTTGCTGTCTTTCTTCTTCTTCTTCTTCAGGCTCATACTTGTCGCAGATAAATATCTTCATCTTCTTCGGGCTGGGAATCTGTGCCAGGCTTTTTGGGGCGCAACAACTTTGATATGGCAGATTGGGGGTACAGCTTGCAAGTACATGCGCTTCTTTGATTTGACCTTCTCCTCCTTCTGCTCATATTCTTGAGGCGTATTCTTCACAGACATTCTTTTTCTTCAGGCTGGGGTTTTGTGCGAGGGTATCTTGGACGCAGCAAGTTTGACATGGCAGATCGGGGTTACAGCTTCCCAATGGATGTGCTGGCCAACTGTCTTCCTCTCGCTGTCTTTTTTCTTGAATCTTCTTCTTCGGCAGGTTGTTGCCTGACTCTTCTTCTTCTTCAGGCTGGGGTTTTGTGCGAGGATTCTTTGGGCGCAGCAAATTTGACATGGCAGACTGGGGGTCTAGCTTCCCTGTGGACGTGCTGGCCATCTGCCTGATTCAGTATTCAGGAGATGTGAGGGGCAACTGGACTAGGGGCATGGCCTTTACTGCCCTAGTCATATCCACTGGCACAGGTGAGTGCAATGGCGCTCAGAACTCAATCCAGCCTGTGTTGTGACAAATAACCCGGCAAACTTGTTGGCTGAGTGGTAGGGCTACAGATGTGTACGGCCCTGCAGCATGCATGCTTAGCAATCTGCACATTTTCAATACACGCAATGTAACCTGCTACAACAACATGATCGCCAAGCTTCATTTGAAATCATGGCAATCACATTGTTGTAGCAGGTTACATTGTGTTACATCGTGTGTGCAGTGTTGCTGACAGGGTTGCAGATACTTGCATGTTCCAGATGTTTGCAGATCAAGTACAATTTATGTGGTGTGCAGTGTTGGTGACAGAGCTGCAGATATGTGCAGTGCTAGTAGCAGGACAGGTGTCCAGCCTGAGGACAGGACTGCTTGAGGGTAGCACTGTTGCAGATCTGCAGCTTGCTTGCTTCTCATTCTACAAACTCTGACTTGCTCAGGCGCAATGACATTGCTGATGTTGCTTTTGGGGTTGCAGTGTTGGTGACAGGGCTGCAGACGTTTGCAGCGCTGGTGGCAGGGCAGGTGTTTTGGCCTGAGGACAGGACTGCTTGAGGGCAGCTCTATTGCAATCCTGCAGCTTGCTTGCTGCCTGTACTACAAACTCTGACTTGCTCAGGCGCAATGACATTGCTGATGTTGCTTTTGGGGGTGCAGTGTTGGTGACAGGGCTGCAGACGTGTGCAGCGCTGGTGGCAGGGCAGGTGTTTTGGCCTGAGGACAGGACTGCTTGAGGGCAGCTCTATTGCAAACCTGCAGCTTGCTTGCTGCCTGTACTACAAACTCTGACTTGCTCAGGCGCCATGACATTGCTGATGTTGCTTTTGGGCAGTGCTGGTGATGGGGCTGCAGACATGTGCAGCGCTAGTGGCAGACCAGATGTTCCAGCCTGAAGACAAGTGGGGGCCTCACGAACATTTATGCGTCAATCTGCTGAACCAGCACTGATGCCAGTGTTCAGTGAAGTGTGTGTAGGGTGCAGTGTTGCTGACAGGGCTGTAGACACTGCATGCATGACTCAACTACAATGGACCTCAACATCTAGTCAAGTGTGTCTGGGGTGCAGTGTTGGTGACAGGGTTGCAGACACTTGGCATGCATACTCCAGGCGCATGCAAGTGCAACGACACATGCAAGTCAAGTGCAATCACATAGAAACCGTCCAATGATTGTGTATGTGGTGGTGCAGTGTTGGTGACAGGGTTGCAGATGTGTGCATCGCCAGTAGCAGGGCAGGTGCTCCGGCCTGAAGTCAAGTGGGGACCCCTCTCAGGCACATGAACATTGATGCAGCACGATTTGCCAAATTGTCATTGAGGCCAGTGATCAGTCAAGTGTGTCCTATGTGCAGTGTTGGTGACAGGGCTCCAGACGTGTGCAGCGTTAGTGGCAGGGCAGGTGTTCCGGCCTGAAGACAAGTGGGGACCCCTTTCAGGCCTCATGAAGATCACCCACAAGGCGAGTCATATGTTCTATGATCACATATGCAGACTACTGCAGCAGTCGCATTGAAACCATAGACAAGTCAAAGGCGCCCTTGCATCTCTTTTCTGCACTGTGAACACGTGACAAGCCTTACGTGACAAGCAAGATCCCAGGCCTCACAAGGGTTGCCCACAACGCAAGCCATTGCTCTGATCTCAAGGTTCAGCCCGAATCACGGATTTCTGTCCCTGCATGCCGGCCCAACTTGCACAAGCACTTGCTTTTGGACTTGGCTATTCTGTCCAGGCTACATCCTACAGCCTCTCAAGGGCTGTCATGCATGTGTTTATTTGTGCATAAATCTGCTGCACTGGGCCAGGAATGAAAGAGGATCATGAGTTTCTGTGGTCAGGTGAGCCGGAGGCTTTGAACACTACAAGCAGCACTCAACCATTGTAACCACGTGAACACAAGCATGACCAATAATCTACAACCACAGCCCACAAAGAAGCTTTTTCAAACCGCTACAGGGAACCAGGGAAGGGATCGCGCATCTCAGGGCATGTTGTCATGTCAGCAGCCTTTCCCGCGTCCATTGAAGCCTTCGCCACTCAGTCTACTTACAACTTGAGCTGTTGTTCACACCTGTTACAACTTGGCCGAGGTGTTTCATACTACTGCAGGGAACAAGGGAAGGAATAGCCCGTCTAGAGGCATCTTGCAATGCCATGTCAGCAGCCCTTCCCGCATTCACAGAATTCTCTGCCACTCACTTGTTTGCTGTGAGCTGTATTGCGACACTTTGACTTTGAGCTACACACACAGCACATGGGCTGCAACAGTAACAACTGCTGTTACAATGGCTCAAGTCGGTTCCAATTACTGCAGGGAATCCGTGAAGGAATAGCGCGTCTAGAAGCATCCTGCAACGCTATGTCAGCAGCCTTTCCTGCATCCGTAGAAGCATTTGCCACACAGTTCCGCGTGTTCCACTTAGTGCACACAGAGCACTCAAGACATGAGGACTCTGTGATCTTCCCTGTCATGAATGCTTGGTTTCCCAACAGAGCGGGGCAGCAGAGCATTGAGCATGTGGAGCACCATGAGGTGTGTTCTGCACCTGCATGGCCCCCTGATCAGGCTGCACAGCAGGATTAATAGCTTTTTTTGCCACACAGTCTCATGGGGATAGCCCAGACTGCATGATTGGCTTCCCTGTCATGATAGCCTGGCTCCCTAACAGAGCGAGGCAGCAAAGCATTGAGCATGTGAAACGCCATGCTTGAGACGTGCCATGCCTCTTGACATTAGAATGCATTCCGTTCCTGCTGCACAAGCTGTGGTTGCATGCCCTCAACATCACCGAGCTGTGTTTGTTGCTCATCTGCAATGTGGGGGCATGTGTAACGCAATGGTGTTGCTATCGTTTCTGTATAACAACTTTGTCAGCAAACATGTCATGCAGGCGCTTGCAGCAATGGTAGCAATTTTTGCATCCCTGGGCATTGACAAGGAAGCAGACTTGACGCAATGGCAGCACACCATCGTCAGCATGAACAACATCATCATCTTTTGTAGTCTATCATCAGGATTTCTTTTACAAATGTTAGTCAGCAGCAAGTCGTTTCACAGACAGGCGCTTTATCTCGCCGCCTTCCTCAAGTTAGACTTGTGGAACTGGGACTCATCATTGTGTGCATCACAATACTTGATATGTCATGCAGGCACTTGCAGCAATGGCAGCAATGGTCGCATCTCTGGACATTGAAAAGGAAGCAGACTTGACACAGCGGCAACACACCATTATGAGCCTGCAGAAACAGATGCATGCCTTTTGTCAAGAAATGCTGCACCACATGCAGGTTAGTCTTCAAGTTGCAGCTGCCCTTGCACGCATTTCCAGTGTCGAACATGCTTGCTCAGCGCTGTACAGTTGCTCTTGCGCACAGTCATAGCATTGAATATGATTTGTCGGCAGCTGTGCTGAAGCATAGGTATTTGTGCTGAGCGCATTGCATCAGGGCTGATGATGATGATGCTTTTGAAGCTGGTCTACATGCCTGTACATGCGTTGATTACTACGCCGCTGTCAAGATAGCAGGGATCTCTCTCCCTGTAGAGTGAGACAACTCACTGCTCGTCCTGTGGCTGTGACCTGAACAGAAAGTTTTGTGAGTAGAAAGAGAATCCAGAAGAATTCTTTTGTAATTGATTCTGTAATGGACTTTTTGTTGCAGGAAGAAGAGGACAACATTCAGCCTGTAGGGCGCAAGCACCTGCCCATCGAGGTCCACAAGCAGATTGTGCGCAAGGTGAGACATGTGCAAGCATGCATGCACCCCGGCTGTGTCCTGTCTGTTTCCTACATGTGTCATCTGTATGCAAGGTTGTGTTGACACAGGTTGTGCCTAATGCATGCAAATAACCAAGGGACAACAACACCATCCCTAGTCAGTTGATCTGACAGCTGCATCAAGTTCACATCACGTAAGGATAACTGGCCCAACAGCTGTGTTGTCTCTTTATAGTTGACAGCATTGTTGTTGCACACAGGTTTGGGAGTCTACATGCAGTGAGGATTGGGCCGTCATTCTGCCTTGGACAGTCAACATGCTGCCCTACCTTCCTCAGCGCATTCGCTACTTACGCTCCCTGCTGTGGGCAATGCCTGAGAATGCACAGCTGGTGGGCCGTATGGTTGCTCTTGGTGTTGACGGCGTTCAGTGGGCTCGCATCATAAATTACATCCCCGAGCTGGTGCCTAGAGGAGCGCCTGGCTGGCACAGATTCTACTGATGAGTTTGCTGCTGTGCAACAAACTGAGAGTCGGTGACTAATCAGGCTCCTGGCTGGCACCACTTTACTAATCAGTTCCCTTAGTTTGGTGTTCAACGGGCATCACAAACTACATTCCTGAGTTGTGCCTAGAGGAGCGCCTGGCTGGCACAGATTTTACTGATTCATCATCATCACCACATGCTTGCTAGCAAGGTTTGATGACTCTGCTAGGCGCACTTTATTGATGAATCCCTTGAATTAGTGTTTGAATAGATGTTGGGCTGCCGACGCTGCTACTCATTGCCAACGTGAGTTGGTGCCCAGGAGCTGTGTCTAGCCTCACCGCTTCCGTTGTCTGTTGCCCCAATTTATTGCCTACAGTTACTTTCAGCTGCCCTCAATAGGTTGTGTACTGTCTGTCCCCATCTTTCATGTCTGCAATGACACTGCTGTTGAGGAGTTGCGATGGAGATCATGTTGGGCGTCAGTATCGCGCAGGACTTCTTTTTCTTAGTCAGATTTGTGAGGATTGGCGTGGTTAGATGGCAAGGCAAACTTGACTGCTAGATGGACCTCAGCACTAGGATACATAGCTGAATGCGCTTGTGTAATTTTTTGTGCTCTCAGGCACCTCTGCAGGGGTTTGCAGAGAGTGCAGAAAAGTACATATGCGCATGACAAATTGCGAGCTTGTATAGCTAAGGACTTCAACATTGCAACTCAGGGTTCACCCATCGAAGTCAAATGTTCGAATTGATTCTGGCAGAAGTGGTGATTTTCTCCAGTTGAAGCATAATAAGTAAACAGGCTGTAAGGCGTTCGCATAGCATCATGCCGCAGCAGTGCTGTGCTGAGCAGCCGTTGTGGATTGTCAGAGAAAATCATCGATGAGCTTCCAGGCCATGCTTTTTCTGACTTGCAGCATAACGGCATGCATGCAAGACGCAACTGGCACGTGTGGACATGTTCAGCTCATTGTATGCAACCTCGAGCACTGCAACATCGAGCACCTGCAACTCACATTGCCACGATACAGTTACTGTCGTCACTATTCCTGGCCCAGAGCAATTCGAACATGTCTAAGAGGTCTGCTAAAGTGTGCCAGAAGCAGAAGTATCAATTGTCGCTCCTGCGCTTTCGCCAATCAGTAAACAAACATGTTATGGCTCTAACAGCCATGCATACATGCAAGGTCCTGTCCCTGACACACCTGCCATCAACGATCTGGGAGCTGAATTTATCAGTATACACTATGATGCTCATCACTCACTGATCTGACATAATGGAATACGCTACATGAGACAAGGCAGTGGCATGAGTCAAATCAGGCAAGCCTCAGCACAAAATATAGTGTTTTCGATGTGACTGTTGAGGTACCAACAAAAATAGCAGCATGTAGTTGCAGTTTCTGCTCATCATTATCTCACAAGAGAATGTTGACCAATTGTTGCAACACATTATGTTTGACCATAAAGTCTTCTCATCAGGCACACAAAGGTCTTGCCAACAACAGCACAAATCTTACTCACAATACCTGTTGAACACAAACCCCATATCAGTGCATATCAGGTGCCGTTTGCAATTCTGCCATTCAAACTATACTGAGTTGAAGTGACCAGCCTCGCACCAAATTTTGCCGACACTTTTCCTGATAAACTTTGTGCAAATAAGCAAATCAGAACACAATTATTCAACATGCTTGCAGTTCAGTGCCCCAGTTTGTAACTGAAACACTAGTTGCCTTCAATGACAGAATTTTGTACGGGTGCTCCTGCCATTCTTCATCCTGCTTCATGTTCTACAATCTCCACTGATGCACCCAACGCATTGATACCTTACAGCGTCTGCAATGCTGTGCCTCTTCATACAATAATAATACAGTAAGGGCCTCCCTTCACCCTCAATGCGGTATTCAGGTCTGGATTTGTTGTTGTCTTGGCAGGAACCCCGTTAACGTTGTCTAAACAAAGTCTGCCGTTGACTCAAGTGCTTCTGGTTTGCCCGAGGTCAGACAGCTACCCGCTAAGCATCACTCCTCTTTGGTGTAACTGCATGGATCAGGCTTGACACTCTTGTCAGCTTCATCACGAGCACCTCCTCCATTCTCTGCAAGCAGCATGCCATTTACCGTCAATGCATAAAAGTTTGCAACTAATGGCAGAGGCGTCCTGGGTGCATGCTGTCACGTACCATGTGCCAAAATCTGTAACTGGGTCAGCAACAGGGTCTGTCTTTGGACAATATATAAAGACAGTCATGATGGCACAGGCAACAACAAACAAGCATCACCATCAGCATATTCTCAGCATGCTGCAAATGCCAGAGATTTTGATTGGAGGCTACCTTGATTGGATTCAGACAGCTAGCAGCATGAAATTAGCATGATACAAAGATCTGCCTTGTACCTAAATTCAAAGGCAGTTCCTGTTTGGGTTCCTGCTTGCTCTTCTTGGCCTCAGGTTCAGCTGCAGTACTCACACTGTCTCAGCACCATATCAAACAAGGAAAGTTTGTAATCAAGTCGGACACTCAGAGTTGGTTGAAAGCCTGAGACTCTGAACACAAGCAAAGCGTTTGTGTGTTTAGGCCTGATGGGCAAGTCTGACTAGACCTTGATTTGATTTACCTGGCAGGCGTGTCTCCTCTTCTGATCTGGCATGCAATCGGTCTGATTTTGGATATATGTTTTGCTGTTCCTCAGATGTCTCTGTGCTCTCTGTCTGTGCATCTAAATCTGGTGACAATTTGACGGCAGGCTGGCTGGCACTGTATCCATGAGACACCAATTCACAATAAAGCTGTTCTTGTTGAGCAGGGTCCTTGCAATGTACATATGCTAGGATCCCATCTAAGAGCTCATCAAAATCACGTGTGTCGAGTGGAACAAAGATGTTGTTATTGAGCTTCTGCTTGATTCTGCGAGTCAGGGCGCTGACAGAGTAAACCTGAGACAATACTAAGTTGCAGTGTCAAATTTCAGATACTTATTGCTGTAGCACCCAGAGCTATCAAGCTGCATGAGTCAGAATCTTGTAACAGTCAGTATGACAGCTTGCTCTGTAAGCCTAGCACCCGTCAGTCTTGATTGTCTGAGCAGCATGGTCAAATTGCAAGTGCTGGACATCACAGCATGGCACAGTGCTTCAGTCTGGACTTCGGAGGGTCAACTGAGCTGCCATCCTTGTGATCAATCCATGTGGCCTGATTCAACGTCAAGCTTGACTACTCTCGTTCACGCTGCGCATGGCCCCGCTGCAGTTCAGCCATTGTCGGCACGCCCATGGACCTGACGCCGGGGCATGATCTCGTCTGCTGGCACAAGCTTGGACGGGGGTGACGTTGTTGCCAAAGGCAAGACTGACAGTGCGAGTTCAACTATTGCTGCGACGTCTTAAGCAGCTTTTGCACGCAGATGTCTCTTGTGGCACAGCATTAAGAGCCAAAGCACGGCGCTGCGTGTCGCGGCTTGTTCTGTGTCGGTGCGGGAGGCTGCAACACAAAACCTCTGCCCAGGTCATACCTTATGACAATACCAGAGATCAGGACGTCTCGCTGCGGCAACTGTACGGTAAGAGCACTGCAGTCACAGCTCCTGGTGTGTTGAAGCGCCAGCAAAAACTATGACAACGCTACCACGCAGGTCAAGATGACGAGCCAGACAACATCAAGGTCACCTGGGTGGCTGATCAAGCGGAGTCTAGCATTTCAGACCTGACTGCGCGTAAGTACTGTTCATACATGGCTGTCAGTGTTGCGCAATGCAGCAAGCTGACAAGGCTGTGACTGCAGCAAGCCCAGATGACAGAGCTGAGGAAGGCAAAATTGCAGCGCTATCTCCCAGAGAGGCATCTACAACTTTGCCACAGACAGGCGGTTTAGCACAACTGCATGCCATCAACAAGCTTGACTTGACAAATCTTCAGCCGCCGGAGGTATCAGTGATTGCTGCTCCATGGGACAGCGACTGTACACATGTGCAGATTGTCCATCACAACAAGAATTTTGTTATTCCTCATTGCAACCATCACACAGGTCTCTGTCCAGATGCCCTCATGTTTTGGCCAGGCAAAACATCTCATTATGTTCAGCTGGTGGAGCATCAAACAAAGGCAATCAGGATCCATCCAACGTTTGACAGCCATGTATGAAGTTTCAGAGTGATGCATATCTTTTTCAGTCATTCGCAACCCCATAAAATGTTTGCAGGTTGAGCAGCATGCAGCCAATGTTGGGCTTTTAGCATTGCATGATAACAGCCTGTATGGCAGTGCGCAAGAGGCTATTGATGCCTTGCAGCATGACAAGGTATGGTGTGTTCCTGTCCTGTAAGTGAAGTAAATGCACAACTGGATTTGTCAGCATGATGATTTGTCAATACTGCAGTGTTTTGCAATCACTGCAGCAATTTGCTGCTGTCTTGCATATTGGTGAAGCATTGTTGATAATGTCATGACAAACACACACTTGCTTTGCCCATCACCACAGATTTGGTGTGAGTTCAGGTGCATTGGCAACATTTGATTAACAGATATCTGCTGCTAAAAGGCCTGTCTACTTTGCTGCTTTTATTCTTCGTCACCTGAGCCATTCAGAAAACTCTGCGTGCAGTGGCCAGAAGGATGCTCTCTCACAGAAAGTGTTGATGCGTTTGCTTGTCATACAGGCCTTACTAGAAGAGGAGATTTCAGACTTGCATCGTCAATTGACATGGCTGCAGACCCATTCCTCTTTGCAAGATAACATCAATCAAGATTTGACTGCAGAAGTGTTGCACTTGAGGGAAGCTTTGGCTGCCCTGTCTGCGCACCCTGCTACAGCTTGAAAACACAAAAGCAAAAGTCCATGTCATTGGGCTTCACAATAAGAGTTTGTGTGATTAGAAGCACCTAAGACTGTAGGTTGATTAGACTGACAAATGGCGTCTGTGATATGCTTTGCTTGTGCTCAAAAGCACCCTGTCATAGGCTGCATTGAGTCTGGATGTCATGCAGTGGTTCAACAGCAATACCTGAATGCAGTAGAGACCATCACGGTATAGTCAAGCAGGCTATACCTGAGCGACGCCTCAGCGATCCATCAGCTCAACTGTTGCTGACAACAATTTCCCTGACAATTTGTATTGAAGTCATATTTGCTAGTCTATTGCAGAGATTATAGTCTTGTGTACACGTTAGCATTGTATGTTATCAGATCACAGGTAGTTCAGTCGAACATTGTTGAGTCTTGACATTAGCACAATACCCAACTCTGACTAGCTCGCCCTGTCCGGATGTATTCTGTATATCAGTTTCTCTTGGGCGACCTCAATTGCCCTTAATTGGGAAGGTCAACGTCGGCATGCTCTCAAGCAAACCATCTTTGAAGGCTTGGCCTAGTGCACCAGCTAATCGACCAAGGTAAGATATATGCCACAGACTTGGTGATCTGCATGCCCGTGTAACAATCTTCAAAAGCCAAATGGCAAAGAGTAGTCACTTTGCTGATCACTTTTGGCACATTTTTGGTCAGATTGCCACATCAGCTGAACAAAGTGAGGTGGCTAAGCTGGGTGAAGGCGTCAGGCAGATCAGACAGTTGATTGTGATCCAGAATCAATTCCTGGAGGCCAATCAAGTCCAAAGTTCTCTCCGGAATGCATGTCAAATTTACTGACTAGCGATGGCGACCCCAGTTGAGTCGCATCCTCAAGAGCGTCTGACAACCACTCATGTGACAACTGCTGTTTGGATGAATCAACATTACCCAAGTCAAGCTCAAACAGCAGCTTCAGAGGCTAAAACTTCGCCAGAAGCGTCAAGCTCGTTATGGACAATTGCTGCAGCGGATTGTCAAGATCACCAAAACCCAGATCAAGATCCCTATCGTCGTTTTTATCAGACCTTATGTGTATCGAGCTGTTGAAGAGCTGTATATGACAGGCCCCAAGATCAATGAAGCTTTCAGGGACACTGCAAGTTTCCAGCCTTGTGAGATAGGGAAGTATGCCGAGAGCAGGCCATACTGGCGCTTCTAGTTGGCCTGACTTGAAATTGAAGCTCTCGAGTGAGGTAAGCAATTTTCGAGGTTTTATTTCATCACAAGGAAAATTGTTCTGCACCGTTTTTGCATCTTCTGCGCCCTTGAAGCGCGATGCTAAGGATGTCAGGTTCAATTTCTCATACACTGCAGTCATGGTGGTCTTGCATGGGCAGTTCGCACTGACGCAGCAAGATTTGCAAGCCATGATGAAATGTGGCCACTTGAATTCCAGATAAGTGGCATAAGCAGCCATGATTGCGGCTGACGGTAAACGGCTGAGTGGACAAGCACTAGTACCACGCAATGAAGCAGGTCATTGCAAGCTATGTGTTGCATAAGCTGATCAAATAAATTGCTTGTCTGGTCATTGACACAAACAGTCAGCTGTCCGCCTCTTGTGAGGCCTTCAGCTTGGACAACGATGCTGCGTCAATCCCAAGCTGTGACGACAGCTCGCGCACAATGCTTTCGTACTCTTGACACTGCAGCTGCAGCTGGTGATGGTCATACTTCAGGTCCTCAATCTCGTCAAAGAAAGCTGGATCAAACGCACTGAGCTCTTCTCTCATGTCATTGTTTTCTGCCTCTACAATGCTCAGCTTCTCCCTGATGCAAAAAGCAGAGATGAACTGCGCTGTGCGTAAGCCACAGTACTGCACTTGCAAATCGTGCAGCACTGTGACAATGTGCCATCAGCATGCATCTTGTGATGCACACAGCGTCTGTAATTTTGTTAAGGATGAATGCTCGCCGCCACAGGCACGCAATCACACGCAAAGAAAATGTGCACGGTCAACGCTTGCCAAGTGCAGCGCTCCTTGCCTTACACATGAACAATTGGTATGCACGGCAGGGAGCACACCTGAGGGCTGCAATCTGTCCCGCCGCCTCCTCATCAAGAGCTCCTTCTGCCTCCTTCAGTTGCGCTACCTGCAGTCAGCTTCTGAATCAATTGCTCATGTCAAGCGCTGCACTGCTGCAGTCCACATCACCCTGATGCTAGATGCTGAACCCTTTGCCTGCCTCAATTGCGCTACCTGCCACCAGCTTACAAGTTGCTTGCACACAAGTGAAGAGCTGGTGCTACGCTGCAATGTTCACAGAAGCATTGCTAGCATGCTGGCACCTTACATTGCAGAAGCTCAGCATGTACACTACATGTGTGCTCAACATCAAGACCAGGCATGATGCATTGGCACTTGCAGGCAGCTCACACAGAAAGTAGCATTCTCCGGAAGCTGAAGTAGGAAATGGAGCAGAGACATACTCAGCACTGAACAACTGATGCCTCTGCATTTCCAGACATGCCAGCTTTTGTTGATGTCCTAACATCACACGGTGTAATGCCTAACAAGCGATCTCAAGAGGTGTCCCTGATACTGCAGCAGCTGTTGCGCAAGGCAAAACAGACACTGACAACTCAGGAATGCCCTGGCTGCATGCAAGACAGGGTTGTGGCCTGGTTACATCCAGCATAATGTTGTCCAGGACAACTTTTGACGGCAATACAACACCTTGCTAACAGAATGAAAGCAGGAATTACTGCTTCATGCAAAAGCAGGACCGACCTGTGCTTCCTTGTGCTGCAGGATGTTGCGCAGGCTCATCAACTCAGCAGCCTTACTCTCAGCAGCTGCTTGCAACTCCTCCACCTGTAACACCAAAATCAAGTCGATTGAGAAATCTCCTTCATTGGAAGTTTGAGTCTTGGCCTTGCTCTCAGCAGCCGCTTGCTCTTGGCAGCCGCTTGAGCTGCTGGTTGTGGGCAATATTGACACATGGTGAAGGCCTGGGCGCCTACTTGTATCCCCCAGATCACCAAAAAAAAGGCTTCTGACCACAAACAATGCCTGCTCTGCAAGGGCGTTTGCCTGCAGCTGCCCCTCCTCAGGGGCTTGACCTGCTTCTTGAGGGCATTTGTGACTCAGCGCGGCAGCTGTAATAAAATATCACCGGAGGAAGCAGTAAGTGCTCTTGACCAGAAACTCACCTGCTCTGTAAGGGCTTTTGCCTGCAGGTGCCCCTCCTGCAGGGGCTTGAGCTGCTTCTTGAGGGCAGTGTTGGCGGCCTGCAACTGCTGGCACCGCTGCTCCAGGCGATGCGCTTCTTCTTTGATGCCGGCAGCCAGGCGCGCCTCTTCTTCCAAGCTGCTGCAGCGCTTGCCCAGCTCCTTCTTCTTCTCCAGCATCTGCATGCGGCTTCAGTAAATGACGGTGGTGACAGAGACACTACGCAGCAGTCATCTGCATGTACTTGGCAGTGCTGACTGCTGAATATATTTTGATGTCTGCTGTCATATGCACAGAATTGCACAAGACAGCATTCACCTGCATTGGGTCCAGCACAACAGCAAACCACACTGCAACAATCACCTGCAGGTACTTGGCACTACTAGCTGCTGACCCACATTCCTTCCTGCTGCAGTAGTCCTCACAGAACAAAATCACAAGGCGCTACTTACCTGCATAGCGCCTGACACGCAACAGAGGCACTCTGCAACAGTCACCTGCATGTACTTGGCACTGCTGACTGCTGACTCACACTCCTTCTTGCTGCGCTCCAGGGCACGCTGCAAGCCCTGAATGGTGTCCAGCAGGGTCTGCTTGGACCCCTCCCCAACCCCCTTCTGACCCCCCTGTATGATCATCATATGCTTTGCACACTGTATACAGTCGTGAAAGTTGGCAACTCAGCATCCATGCGTCCATATGTATGACCAACAATCAGAGATGCAGGCGCTCACTGAGGGATTTGCAAGAGATGGCAGTCAAGGCAACCTGCTGTGCGATATCAGTGACAGCTTGTCAGATTCACACTAGAGCTGCAGCATCTCGTCAGCCCATGGTGATGTGACAGTCTGGCATGACTTGCAAGACCATGGCAAAACTTTTGCACCCCACAGCCGGCAAGTTTGGGAGCGCTGCATAAGCATAGTAGTCACAGCATGGCAGTAAATTTGTTTCAAGCATCACAATACCTTGAAGTCAAAAGAGGGCTTTGCTGACAACTGGCACATCCATTGTTAATTATGTGATCGCTACCTCATCCATGAGCGAGCTTGGTAATATATTGTACCTATACTAGGCTGCGCTTGTTTCGAATGCAGTCTCACACTGTGCATAAGACAAAGCACCTGGTCGTTGGGCTGTTGGGCGAGAAAGTCATCCAGGCGCTGCTGTGCACGCTGAGCCTTAGCTTCTGCCTGGCTGCGCTCCAGGCGGGCCTCCACAAGCTCTGACTCCTGAACGCTCACACATCAGCAACAGTGAACGTATTGCCGGGGCTCACTCACATGCATCTCGCATTCCTGCAGATACTCGAGTGGCAAATCAGAGTTGGCTGTGTTTGCATCAAGGTTTGGCTCCTGTAGGCAACCCCGGTGTACATGCAGGGGTCATAGCTTGACAGAAAACACAGGCAGCTGATGATTAATTTCATCCCAATGGTTTGCAGCGCGGAGGTGTCTCCCAGCAGACATATGGCCTCAACACGGCTGCTTATATCAGCATTTGTGTCGTGCTTCAGTCACATTGTCATAAGTGTGATTGTTCACCTTGAATAGCAGCTGGTCCTGCAAGGGCATGTCAGAGGCTTCAGAGGGGGTATCCCCCTCCTTGATGGCGGGGCCTTGCTGGGGGATGGCCACCAGCTGGCGCTCCAGAGCATCACGCTGCTCCTCCAGTCCAGTAATCTTCTTCACCAGCTCCCTCACCTGTCACAGACAAGTGCTGTGGTGACGTAAGAAGTTTTGCTCCATTGCCCAGGGCACAGGGCTGCCAAGGAGACAGGGCTCTTGAAATCAGATTTGTCAGGCCTGTAATTGCTTTGGGTCACACAAGTCAACACACCATTGGCAAGGACGAGTGTCTTTGCCTTTATGGCTGCCTGCTCTGGGGGTATTCTGGGGTCTGTTTGGGGGTGCAGGGCCCCTGCAGCTGCTTCCTGACACAGGAAGCAACAACCTGATACCAATAGCAACAAAGTGATTGCAGGGGCGAGCATGACCTTCACTGCTATGAGTAACTGTTCTGGGGGCAACCCGTGGGTGGCCTTGAGGCGAGTCTGGGCCTGCAGCTGCTTCACACATAGCGACAAAGTGCAGACAAGAGCGTCACGTTGTCACCAAGAACAGTTGTGTTCTGCACTGCCCTAATTACCTGATCTGCGGGTACCCCCGGGGTGGCCTTGAGGCGGGTCTGGTTCTGCAGCTGCTTGATCAAGACGGCCTGACGAGCCAAGTCAGCTTGGGCCTGCTGCACCTGCTCACCCTTCCTCTGCTTCTGCCTCTCCAGCTGCTCCACTAAGCTGCTCTTCTCCTGCACAAGGATTTAGGTTGTCACGTGATAGCTATGCAATGCCTGAGTGCTAGTTATAAATGCAGGCAGTGGCTCGACCAGAAAACGCTCTGACCATACTTGATGGTCTTGTATGCATGCCTCTCTGACTAGATCAGGTTTTCGCAACCGGATCGCTACTTCTGGTGATGTTTCCTATCTTCAGAGATGGGACTGTTTTACATGGACTCCAGAAGACTATTCCACGAGCCAGTGCATTGAGAATTTCTGAGGCACGCACATGCAGCATTGTCCCAATTAGGCACCATCAACAAGACTGTTCAAGTAAGGCATTACAATTAGCAGCATGTGACAAGGTTTGCATGCTTTCAGGTGAAGTCACAGCATCCACAAGTCTCATACACCAGCAAACTGTTGCTGTCCAAATTAAATTTCAAAGCAGGTCTTTGGGTACCTTCAGCTTGGTTCTGAGGGTGTCCAGCCGCTTCTGCATCTTCTTCTTCTCCTCCCACTGCAGCAGACCAGGGTGACCCCCTAGCAGCTCACCAGGCGCCCCATTCTCATCTGCCTCGGCCTTTGCCCTAGCGCCCTCTGCCAGGGTTTGCAGTTCTGCCTTCTCAGCTTCAGACAGGTGCGATGCCATAGGGTTCATCCATTCCGGCCTGCTCGCAACGTCTGCCAGGGCTTCTGCCATGGGAGGGTTTGACGACAGCTTCTGAGGCAGCTGCTGCTCCTGCAAGGGCTGCTTGCTGGCAGCCTGCTTAGTCAGGTGATCTGACTCAGCCTGCTTCAGCTTGGCTTCCAGCAGATGGACCTGCTGCTGAAGCTGCACAACTTCCTGCTGACTCTTTTCTGCCTGCAATACAGGCTACTGATTGGCAACAAGTCATGTGCAAAAGGCTGCTAATCTTACAATAAATCTATGTATTATTACTGAAGCCAGCTCATGAGACATCAACCTCAGTGAAAAGCCGCTGTGTGCACAGCGTCGCGCAGTAGCACAGTATTACGCATCACATGCTGATACTGTGGGACAGCTCAAAAAGGTGCAAGCTGACCTGCACCAGCTTGCTAGTCATGTCTTGAGTGCAAGCTGCTGCGGCACTTGCTTGGCTGGCCAGCTGCTGCTTCAGTTGCTGCTGTAGGCTGCGCCCTGACCGCTCCTCTTCTTCCAGCAGTTTCTGCATATCATTGGTATTACCAACTCAACGAAACAATGATGGAAGACAGCAGATTGCTGCAGATGCTGTTGGAATACTGCATTTGATGTTCAGGCATGCTGTGCTCTTCAGCATGCAAATTCAGCAAAGTTCACATTTTCCAGCAAGTTGTGTCAGCGATGAGCACGATTGCCTCAAGACCTGTTACAGTGCCCCGCGAACCTATCTGATTCTCCTACCAGGAAGGTCTCAACAAGTTGGGCTTTTGCAGAACCACAACCAAGTTCTGATGCACTACATTGTCAGTTCGTGCCTGGAGGCCTTGAAGGTGCCCTTCCTTCTGCTGCAGGGCCAGCCCTGCCTCAGTTACGCCCCTCTCTGCCTCAGCTAATCTCCCTGCTAGTGCTGCATTCTCCGCTAGCAACTTACTCACTTCTACCTTGATTTGACTGTCCTGACCACCTGTGTTGGGAGTGGTGTCCTGACCATAGGCTGTAGCATCTTGTTGAGTGTCAGCTGCCTCTGTTGAAGCAGGTGCGGGTGAGTGGCTTGAGGGGGAAGGCGCAGTGGCTGCCAGCATGCTTTGGAACTGCAGCTCCTTTACCTGCAGCAAATGTACTCTCACATCAGGTGTTCCAGGCTGTGGGAGGGCTGCTGGCCCATATCAAGGGTGGTCTTGCCATGTATGTCAGCTGCCTCTGTTGATGCAGGTGCAGGTGAGTGGTGTGAAGGGGAAGGGGAAGAGGCAGGATGCCTTGAAGCTGCAGCTCCTCCACCTGCAGCAACAGTAACAAGGTCGCTCACACACTCGATATTCCGAAGTCTGTTTGGATGTGTAGGTGGCCGCTCTGACTGCGTCAGCTGTGGCGTCATCGTGTGTGTCAGCTGCCTGTAGCGGTGAAGCTGAGTGGCTTAAGGGAGAGTGTCAAGAGGCCGCAAGCATGATCTGAGACAGCAGCTCCTTCGCCTGCAATGAAAGGCACTGGGGCTTACACTTGCCAGATATTGGCTGTTACAGGCTTTGAAAGGATTGAGGATGACGTTGAGGCAATTTTGACAGTGTTTCTTTGAGCATGTGATGGGGTGCTGTGTCATGATTTGGTGCTGATGCTAGTTGCACATCTGCCTGCATGGCAGGTACAGGCAGATGGCACGCAGGGCACAAGTTGGCCAGACAAGCTACAGATGCTTTTGCATGCTTCCCTGCGCACCTGGCATGGTCACGGAACCTCGCTAGCAAGCACGTCAAAATTGATACTGATGACGCTACAGGAGAGCTTGTGTATAAGCCTGACCTCAGCTTGCAGCTGCTGCACAGTTGCCTGCATCTGCGCCTTTGCTTCAAGCGCTGCCTGCATTGCTGCCTCAGATCTTGCCTGATCCTGGCGTGCAGTCTGTAGTGACATGGACGCCTGAGCTTGCTCATGATGAGCCCTTTGCAACAGTGCCTGACCCTCCTGCTTGTCCTGCAGGGCTGTGTGCAGCAGCCCCTGTGTCTCTGCCTTATCCTTCAGGGCTGTTTGCAGCAGACCCTGTGTCTCTGCCTTGTCCTTCAGGGCTGTTTGCAGCAGCCTGTTGGTTTCAGCCTTGTCCTTGAGGGCTGTTTGCAGCTGCTGCTGGCCTTTGTCACCTTCATTCTGCCTGCAATGGTACAACGGTGTCACTACCCAAGGTATGCAGCGTAAGATACAAGTCACAGTTTAGCCACCAGGGTGTGACAGTTGGCAATGTGCAACTGAAGCAGCCAATGTGATGCGCAAAGGTCAGTTGATCTCTGAAGGTGTGCACAAGCAGCTTTCATGGGCAGGGTTTTGTAGTCAAACTTGACAGATCAGCAGTTTGCATTATGGTCCAAGCCAATAGAAATCAACAAGTCTGTTGTCTTGGGTCAACACAAAGGCAGCAGAAGGAAAGGCCAAATGTATCCCATCATGGCGCTGTGAACAGAAGCAATTTGTGCGCTATCTTCAGAACAGCAAGCAGTAGGTTTGAAGAAGAACTCAAAACAGATGAGCCTCAAGGTGTCATCTGACAATTTTTAGCTTACAGGATGTGGATGAGCTTGCTGCTGCGTGATGCTGCAAGGCAGTGCAGACATAGTTATGCCAGCTGGCAGCAGAACAACAGGGCTGATGATGTCACCTGGCGTTTTCAGCCTGCAGAGCATGGATGAGCTTTGCCTCCAACTGCTGCATGTTTCCACGCAATTGACCCAGCTTGGCATCCTTGGCTGCCGCTGCTAGAGCCTGCCGCCGCTGCTGACTCCGCTCTGCCTGCAAATCAGCCCAAAGTTTGCGACCATGCTGACTCTGCATGCTTGGATCACTGCTTCCTGGACATGCGGCAGGGGCACTTGTGCTTGGCTTGACTGTGTTTGCATGGCTTTGACTTGCAGCAGCGTTCAATTTGTGTCGGGCGTGTGCAGCAGACTGCCATCATAGAGGGCTCTGTGCTTCATGATGAACCACGAATCCCAAGATTCTATGCCAATATGCATGCATGATTTACACAGGAGCATGATGTGGATGCAGACCTGCTGTGCTGCCTGTAGGCGAGTTGCGAGGGTGGTGCACTGCTGCTGCCGCTCCTGCACATGCTGCTGCAGCTGTCCCACCTTCCACTCATACTCAGCCTGCAACACAGCTCTTTACTTTCAGCATGAAAATGCACCATGCACATGTGGACATCAGTGGCACAACATGGTTGATGTAACTTTAGTCTGCTCTGACAAACAGGGTCGATAAGTGTTAGCCCCTGCTGCGCATTGACTGCATGTGAGAATGATATGGGGACTAATGACCAGCCTTGTCAGCTTCTCAAAGCGTCACAGATGCGGCAGGCCACGCCACCTGTGACAAATGGTGACAGCTTCTGAACAGCTCTATTCTGAACAGCCTGACTCATGCTCATTCAAAGTCATTCAAACTGTCAAGTCCCTGTCACAAATGCACTATGATCTGTACTCTGTGCCAGGGATCAACTCTGTCCAAAGCTCAAGAGTCATGCTTGAGGGTGTTGAGACACAATCTGAAGAAGCCACGGCAGCTTCACTTGCAGTACTGGCAAATGCTGACCTGCAACTGTCGTTGGCGTGCTTGACATGCGTCCCGGTCCTGTGTCAGCTGATTCACCAGGTGGGTCAGGTGGGTGAGGCGAGGGCTGCTGTCAAAGGCCCTGCTCTGTGCTGGGGCCTGACTGCCTGCCTTCAATGCCTGCAAGACATTTTGCAATGACAATTGTTGTGAGCACACCTGCTGACTTACCAGGTTGGTCAGGTGTAAGAGGCAGGGCCTGCTGTCAGGGGCCCTGCATTAAAGCCTGGCTGCCTGCCTTTGGTGCCTGCAGGGCAATTTGCAATCAGGGCAGATCAGTGTTTGCATACAATTTGCTGTCTCTGTACGCATTTGGCAGGGTCGCAGAACCTGATTGTCAAGCATATGTATGAGGCTGCCAAGAGTCAGGGCATGCCATGAGTGCCTACAGGGCCTTTCAGCGGTGCAGGCATGTCAGCCGCATATGTGCTGGTGGTCATTGCTGTTGAAAGTGTCAGAGTGCTTCTGAGACTAGACTTTTCCTTGCTGAGGAGATGCTGCTGTGACGACAGACTGCATTTGCTGTCACCTGCGCATACTGCTGTTCTTGCAGCTACAGTTCTGCGTCATGCCTAGATTTGAACGCCGCTACAGTGACAGGACGTAGTCATGGTCACCTGCACATGCCTCTCATCCTGCAGCTGCAGCTGCAGAGTCAGCTGCTCCAGCTGATCTTGAAGAGCTGCCACCTCACTGGCACTGCGATTGCGCACCGCCTGCACTTGTCGCTTCCCATCTTCTACTTCACCTGACTTGGCTGCCAGCTGGTTGTGCAGATCCTGAATGGTGGCCTGCGCCAAAGCCTGCACCTGCACAAACACAAGGACATCTGTAATAGCTGCGCCACAAGAAGAATAAGGATGCACCTGCACAATGAGGACATGTTTTCCTGATAAGAATTGATAAGATTCAGTCAAACATTGCATGACAAAGAGGGATGATGAAACAGCCCAGGCATGATCTCAACAACAGCAACTGCGCCGCAACGCCTAACACAGAATTTTCTGCGGATCATACCCCAGCACAGCCTTGTTGTTCACTCCGCTTGCCCAACACCTTTCTGTTGAGCAACCCCTGAGGCTTGCAAATCTGCCAACACTCACACCAAACAGCACAGCACAGCACAGCACGCAAAGCACAGCACAGCACACCTGTTCCAGTGCTGCGCCTTCATGCTGCGGTTCAGCAGGCTCAGCCAGGGCTCTCTGCCTTTGCTCACACACCTGCTGCAGCAGCTGCTTGTGCTGCTGCCTCAGGTGGTGCAGGGTGGAAGCTTGGTTACTCAGCTGGTGATTGGCCTGCGCCAGCTGTTCCTTGAAGGCCTCTGTTTCTAACCTTGACTGCCGCACCTGCTCCACCTGGCACACAGCGTAAAACATGCATTTATTTGTTGTAGAAGTTCACAGGTGATGTGAAATGTCTTCAGCACCTCAGTTCTCCCTATCCTATCTGATACACAACATTTTGCTGCTACTGAAATGAAGGCAGGACAGGATGCTGGTAGCACTACAAACTTGCTGTTCATTCAGATTTCTTGGCAAGGGTTTCAAGTGCTGGATGCATAGCAGCGCATAGCAACTTGTCACAAAGGGCTGAAGCAAACAACATAAGAGGGAATTGATCATTGCTAAGCTGCTCATGTGCTGTGTCCATACATGCAAAGCAGTGGGATGACAGACCTGGGCAAGCAGCACATTGCGAGTGGTTGCCTGCATTGTCTTTCCTGCCGCCCTTTCCTCTTCTTGTCGAGTTTTCTCTTGACCAACAGCCCTTTGTGCTGCATGTGTCTCAGCTGCTTCAAGCCTGACTTGCATCTCGGTCAACTTCGCATCCTGAGTGCTGAGTGAGGTCTGCAGGTCATGAGTCATGGCCTCCAGCTCCACGCAGCGCTTCTCGGCCTGCACAGCTTTGGACGTTCAAAAATAACAGCTTGCTGAAACAAGCAGCAATTCAGGGTCGTCAGGTGTGACATAAACAAGATACAGGCATGCTTTAAAGGACACTGGCACAGTCTTGAAAGCACCTGGAACCCACTCCATACTTACTCCAGATGCCTATGTGCAACCATGAGACAGTTTGCTCAAGCAGTTAGAACTGCAGCACGATACATGATCCTGGCTCACCAACACGTCCTAAGCATTGCACCACATGTGTGATGTCATTGAGCACACAACATGGTGTTTAGCTCAACAATCTTGGTTCTGCAACTTGCTGGTGAAGAGCTAAAACGCAAAAAAGCACATATGGCTGAGCAGATTGGCCCAAGCATGCCTGACTCTGGGTCTTCTGCTTAAGACAGGTCAGATACTGACGCCTGATGTTTGCTGTACTCTGGAGTTGCACACAGATCTCAAACTTATGCCTGATGTTTGCCACACTGCATAGTGTGCAGAGATCACAAATCAATGCCTGATATTTGCCGTGCTCCAAAGCAGCATGCTGAGCCAGTGCCCAATCTTCTTGCTCAGCCAGCCTGCCCTCAAGGGCCCTCAGGGCTTCTTCAAGGCTGGTGCCCTTGGCCCTGAGGGTTGCTTCTGTCCTGGATAGCTTAGCATTCTCCAGCCGCAGCTGTAGGGTTCTGTCTGTCTGTGCGTCAACAAGGTCATTCTGACTTGCTCTCTGCACGCACAGACACGTTCTACTGTTGGCTATGGGTCTTAGAAGCCAATGCTGCTGCTGAGTCTGGGCTAAATTTGCTGCCAGGTCTAATGGCACTGTGAAACCTGTGTGCTGTTGCCGTCGCTTTGACAGGAAATTGTCTGTAGAGGTGGTCCTGCTGACTTCAGCAAGCTTGACAATTCTGGAGGGAACATCATACTTCCTGTAAATTGAGCCCTGACAACCTTTATTGCTACTTGCACATACATTCACAGCCTGCACAATTGCCAGCTTGCGCAACAGAACTCTGGTCCACTTCCAGATCAAAGTCAAGAGCACGTGTCTCATGTCATGTGACACTGCCGTACCTGACTCTGCAACATATGCTGCAGCTTGCTGTCAGCCTCATTTCTGGCCTCTTCTGCAGCCAAGAGCCTTTGAGACAGGATCTGTGCTTGCTCTGCCAGGGTAGTGTTGCAACTACTGAGATCAGTCATCTTGCGCAGCCATGTGTCTGCCTTATAGACAGGAATCTGGCCGGCTAGAGCGGCTTCGTGTGCAGCTGTGGCTTGCAAGCATTGGTTCTTCTGCCACCTATATGAGGTACAAGATTGTCGCGAGCTTTCACATGTTCTACATACATTGCAGTGGCAGATGAATCCCAAATCTTGCTTGTCACTATGGTGAGGCACACTTCAACGTCAGTTGTTGCAAATGCTGTGAGCACTACAGCTTTTTGCAAGGCATAACACACGTAGGCCACCTGTAGAGTACCAATTGGCTGGCCAGCAAGGCAGTTAAGCACAGGCGCAGGTGACAAACCTTCAGGAGACGAGCCTCACCTCAGCTTGATGTGAGTGACTGACAGGTTGGCCTCTGTGCGAGCCAGCTTGTGAGACAGGCGCTGGTTGTCATCTTGCAAGCTGCTGCACTCTGCCTCTAACTGAGTCTCACTGCCCTGAGCCATCACCAGCTTGCGCCTGCAACGTTCATTTCTCATCTTAGTGAAGCATTCTCCAATATTGCCCTTTCAGCCTCTCACAAAGGAAAGTAGGGCTGCACCGTTGTGAGCCAAGTTTCTGGTAAGAGTTGCTTTGAACCAGACATGAAACACATCACAGTGAGAGTTTTTGCATTGTCATCTGCATCTTGCTGAGCTGTGTCTGTTTGGGCCTATATGAACGTCACCAGTCAGCGATAGCAGCAATGTCTGGCAGCCCTTGACCTGGATCATACTATGAATGCAGCACATAAGGTCATCACACATCCTGGCCGTTAGCTTGACTAGAGCATGATCAATAAAGCAGGACAGGTGGCTGCAGTAATGCATTCTAACTGTCAGCAGCAGTCAATGCCAGAATTACTTGCCTAAGATGAGTCAATTCAGCTTGCATGTCAGCCAAGGACTCTGGGGCAGAGCTGACAGCTTGGGCCTGCCTCAGGGCATTTCTCAGAGCAGCCCCTTCAGCATGTCTGGTTTTGCTTTCAGTCTGGGTCAGCTGCAAGCATCAGAACGCTTGAGCAGTGATTGCAACAACTCAGCATGATCCGGTATGATGTGATGCGGCGCACTCATTCAAACATGCAGAGTGCAATGCAGAACTCGTGTAGGTGCTAGATGATCCAACAGACCAGCGCATGCATTTGAGAGGGGTTTGTATGCACAGCTTTGGGACATGCCCTGCAGCACTACAGCTTCGGAAACCACACATGCATGCACTACATGGCCTTGCTCTGTCTGGTAGCTGAATGAAAAGCTACTGGGCCACTGGTCAAGAGAAGCAGCAACAGCTCTAGCAAAGGTCTCATATTGCCCTCTCACATGGTTAAACTTCAGAGATTGACCTAGCGCATGGTTGCTATTTTTGTGGGTTGACATGCAACTGTGCAGGCATGTACTGTACCAAAGCTCCTGCTAAAACCAATCACACAGTACACAAGCTGTCAAAAGGCAATCACCTTGAGCTGAAGGGTGGCGTGCGCCGCAGCATCCTTGTGAGATTGGAGCTGTTTTTGAGCATGTGCGGATGCCTGCTCTGCTGCATTCACCCGCTGCCATAGCTCATGCACCTCCTCATAGCAAGCACCTCCCTGAAAGCAGCGACAGCACATTTGGGAATATTTCTTGATGGCTCACAGTGTGGGGAGTCTGGTGCATGCTGCGTCACGAGGTGCAATGAGGTTGCACCTGTGCAGCTGCCTGCTCCACTGTGCTCACCCACTGTCACAGCTTATGCATTACCTCATAGCAAGCGCCTCCCTGCAAGCAGTGACAGCACATCTGGGCATAGTGCTTGATGGCTCACAGGGTCAGAATCTGGTGCATGTTGTGTTGTGAGATGCAGGGTGAGGCAGTGCATTTGCACAGACATTGCGCATTCATTGCTGTCAGTGCTGATGCCATGCAAAGGACTTGCCGTTGTATGCTATCATACAAGTCCCAGCGGGTCAAGCGGTGGCTCCAGCTACAATATATGAGGCAGTTGGCACTACTACAACATGAAGCACACTTCGCAACTGCTGAAGACAGGTGCCAACATGCAGCGCTGTGGCAGGCATAGGTTTTAGGTCATCTGCATTTCAGTGCCTGCTGTGAAAGAATGTTGCAGACTTTGCTATTGTTCATGTGAAGCTTGGCGGTTTTCATGCACTCACCTTGACTTCATTGCCCGTGTTGCAAGAATGCTGTGCATATGTCCTGCTGTGTTTTTTTCACAGCATCTTACCTCATAGTGCTTCTGTAGACTCTGGTGGTCTTGATGAGCCTGGTGCAACTGGGCAGACAGCAGTGCTAGGTGCGCCTCTGCCTGCTCCAGGGTGTGGTGCCCTTGCTCCCTGCCCTGCTCAGCCAACCGCTCCTGCTGCTCTGCCCTGTCTGCCCTCCTGCATTCCTCAACACTGCATCAGCTTGTTTTGCCGCTGTTGTGCTTGACTGTTTGTCATGTTTGCATTGCTGCAATCAGGCAGACAGCAGTGCTAGGTGTGCCTCTGCTTGCTCCAGGGTGTGTTGCGCCGTTATTCTGCCCTGCTCAGCCAACTGCTCCTGCTGCTCTGCTCTGTCTGCCCTCCTGCACTTATCAATACTACATCAGAATCACGGCAACATCTCTTTGGCTGCAACAGTTGCAGCTGGGCAGTTCAGTAGGCTAATTGCGCCTCTCTGCTCTGGGGTATGTTGCCCGTGCTTTCTGCCCAGCTCAGCCAATCGCTCCTGCTGCTCTGCCCTGTCTGCGCTCCTGCATATGTTAGCACTGCATCAGCTTATTGTGCAACATCTTGTTGGCTGCAAAGTTGTAGCTGAGCAGTTGCGTAGGCTGAGCACAGTTGTGCTTGCTCTAGGGGTTGTTGGCCCTGTGTTCTGCTTTGCTCAGGCAAATGCTTCTGCTGCTCTGCCCTGTCCGCCCTCCTGCACTTGCCTTTTGCATCAGCTTGCTGTGCCAAGCTTTGATTGGTTACAGTGGTGCAGGGGGGCAGTAAGTTGAGCCAAGACAAGGCTTTGGCCTGCTACAGGATTACACAGTCACTGACGGTTTGTTTCCAACCTGATAGCTCAGTCCTATTGCCAGTCATCATGACAAAGTTTGATTGCAGGATAAAGCACCAAGATGGATCACATAGCTGGACTATGCTAGCCACACAGAGATTGGACGATGATATGCTCCATGCCAAGAATTGCCACAAGTGACTGAAGGGCACGTAGGGCAGATACGGTGTATTTTTGGAACGCAGGATGCAACTGCAATCCTGCATTGAAAACGCAGTGATACTTTGGATAGGGACAATTCAACAGGAAGCCAAGTTTCTTTGGAACAACAGCAGCCATAACATCAAGAGTTTACTGCAAAATTAGATGGGAGACCTGAGAGCAGCAGCCAAGCTGACTTGCCCCTCCACCAGGTCCTTCACTAAGGCTGGTTCCAGTGTTGCCTCCACTGCCAGCCCCTTGGCCCCATCATCTTGTCCCAACAAGCTATCGAGCTGCTTCTGCTGAATCCTGCGGCAGGGGCGCAGGCTGTCATTGGCTGCAAGGTATGTTGACAAGGCTAGAGAGCACTGATCCAGGTGCCTAGATATGACCAGTCAGGAGATAGTCTGTAGAAGCGCACGAGCAAGCTGTCTGAAATTACTCTTCTGCTAGGCTGGCGTGTGCAGATGACAATTGGTCCTTTGACAAAGTAACTCTATGCTGCATGCTAAAATGACGAGGTCGTGTCTTGTATCTGTGCTCTCTGCAAGTGACAGAATGCCAGTGATAGAGGCATGAGTATGAGACAAATACAACCCACTCCCTGCAAGTCAAGCTTAAACTTGTGTAGCATTGAGTGATGTGCCATACAGAGTTGCTGGCATGAAGCGAAGAGAGCTGCATAGTCAACATCCTGCTGATTTGCCAACTCAAAACTGGCTGCTGCCTGCATTTGCTGCAGCAGCAACTTGCATCTATGAAATCGGCACTGCAGGTCAGGCTGATCAGCTTGCACACAATAGACAGCCTTTAAACCTTCAGCATGCTTGCAATCATCACACATCATGCTAATCGCCATCCTGCTACAGTGTGGACATGTGTTGCGCATGGCATTCCTTGCCTGCAGGTCTCCTGTGCAGTCACCATTTTGTCTGCTAGCAGCCCCGCCTCAGTTCTGCCTTTGGCTACTTCACTCCTCAGCCTCGCCACCTCTAAGGCTCTGCTCTCAGTGGTGATTTGCTGCTGCACCAGGGCTGTGTGCCTCTCTGACAGGCTGTGCAGCTGCTGCCTCACACTGTCAAAAGCCTAGCAGTGCAACAACACAGATTCACAGGTTTGCAAGGCAGCCTTGAGTAGCAACACAGGGCGCAATGAACAGCAACACACCCAGGCAAACACTGTGATCTGCACTGTTGTTACAATTTGCACCTGACCTCAACAAGAGGGCAAATGCATAGATGATGGCATGATCAGACCTTTAGTTGGGCATGCACTTCTTCCACCAAAACAAATGTCATCAAGTTTGGTATTCCTCAGTCAAGCATGCTGTGGCGTGTGCACGAACAGTGCAAATTGTCACAGCTGTGATTACACCCTGATAGAGCAACCTCAAGGGTGCCAGGGCACCTGATAAGAGGCGAAATGTTGCAGGTCAGCGCATGCTTGCTGCCGGTCAGCCGCAAATAGGACTGCAACACTTCCTTGGATTGCAGATCTCAACCAACAGCAGCATCATCAAGACCACTGAGATCTCATTCAAGGGTGCTGTGACATGTGCAGCAAACAGGGCAGCTTGTCACAACCATGATCACAGCCTGACAGGGCAATCACGAGGGTGCAGCACCTGCTGAGAGGGGGACTGTTGCAGGTCAGCTCGTGCTTGCTGCAAGTCGGCAGTCAGTCTGTTGGACTGAGCCTGGGCTGCTCTGAGGCGTGCAGTCATGCGCCTTGCTGCTGCTGCAGCTGCCTGTTGTTCGCTGCTGCGCTCAGCCTGCCAAACAGAAGTACGAGTCCCATTCACGTCAGTCAAAGTCTGCCAATATGCCAGTAGGGTACAGCACCAGTGAGCTGACCCTGGCTTGCTTCAAGTGCTGCTTTTGTGCAGCTTGCTTAAAGTTGAAGGAGGAGAGTTGCATACACTTTTGTTTTACATGTGCACCTTGATTGCGTGAGTTGCACAGCATCACCGCATGCCATACAATATTGTACGAGCCAAATGCTTGTGTTTATTCAGTTCCAACCTGGAGCTTCTGATCTTGTTTGAGTACATTTCAGCTCACCTGATGCTGCGTTTCTGCCGCTGTGACGGCCTGCAGTTGATGCTGCAACTGTTCCTGCCGCAATTTCATGTTAGCCATATTGCTGACAGCATCAGCGTACTTCCTCTCCAGGGCTTGTGGTGGCATGCCCTCCAATATGTCCTGCATACCTTTCTGCAGCTCTTCACACTTGGCAATGTAGCCTTGACTGTGCCCCTGCATGATGCTGACCTGCACAAATGGGTGGCAGTTGGCCGTCAAGAGAGCATTTGCAAAAGCGATGGCTTTGTGGTGTGCAAATCCTACTGTATTTGCCGTGGTTGTGCTGCAGTTACAATTGGCGCTGCCAGCTTTGCAAAACTTGAAACCCACTGTCAGCAGAGAGACACAACTTAACGCATACATAGCGCTGCACGAGGCACTGTGACCTTGACAGAAAGCAGATTCCGAAAAGAAAGTCAGTTTGGAATCCTTCACGCAACGAGCTGAATGTTCAGCCGGCATCATGTTTGGTCAGTGTTTCAGTAACAGTCTTGCAATGCTTGCTTGGTTTGAGTGCGCAGCCTATGCCAGGAACATAGCAAGCACATACAGCTGACCTTTTGCCTTAGCTCCACAACCTCCTGTGCCAACTCCACCACTCGCTGTTGAGTAAGACTTAGCTCGTCTTGCATCTCAATGATGCTGTTGTCTGCTTCTGCTTGCTGTGACAGCTCTGAAACAGCGCGACTGGAGTCCTTGTCTGCAGGTGCCAGCTGAGCGCTTGCCTTCTGCAAGTGCTGTGCATGGGGAGCCTTTGCTGCCAACCCATTGTTGGAACCCCCTGCTTCTTGCTCCGGCACCCTGCAAATACATTGAGTACTTTGTCATCAGGCAGATGCTGTTGGCATGCATCATGTAGCAGCATCGGCACGCTCCAGGATGAGGAACGGGGAGATCCCCCACACATCATGCATGTATGACTCAGCGCATTTGGCTTGGGCCGTGGCTGCACGTTGCACCTGGGAAAAGCTTGCCGGTGGTGGATATGAGGAAGCGTTTGTCTGCACGCTTTTTTTTAACAGCGTAGTCACAAACTGCCAGCAAAACTGCAAAAGTTTGCAACTAATCTCTGCTCCAGCAGAGTTCTACTCGTTTGCTCAGCCTTTTGCCTGCAAGACCAGCTGCTTGTGGTGGATTTTACGAGCCAAGACAAAAAAGACTGCCAGCAAAAACCCAAAAAAAAAGGACTTCCACACCAGGGATCGAACCTGGAATCTTCCGCTCCGTAGGCGGACGCCTTATCCATTGGGCCATGCGGAATGAAGCCCGGAAGATCTTTAGAAGCAATGAGCTTTCGCTAATAACTGGCGTACATATATGCATAAAAGAAACTCTCCCTCCAAATTGTTGAAGGTAAGAAAGCAGACAGGTCTTGGACAGAAATCGAGTACTGGGCATCTGAGATCCGCAGGAGCATAGAACACTCCTAATGCAATCACCACTGCAAAAGTCCATTGCCATGTTGTTCTGTGATTTGGCAGCATCAAACTATGTGGAAGTCCTTTCTTGCCTGTAATAGGCAATGCAATGTAAACAAGCACACCGTCAGCAACCACACTGGTTGCAGTCCTGTCACGGTGCCAGATGTGACCATGCCACCTGACGTAATTTCACGACAGAAACTGAGTCATGAGCCCAGCATGTGTGTCAAGGTGCTCAAGATGACTATCATGCCTTACCTGACCCTTAGGGAACAGGACCTGGGTCATGCACTTGACATATGGGGTCAGGGTACTGAGGATGTCAAAAATGACTCACCTGGGTTGACGACCCAATTGAGTGCTGCCAGCCCCTGTCTGCTGCTTTGTCAAATTGGGCTCTGCTATAGACTCTGCCACACTTGCCTCCCCAGAATCAGCTACAGATCTGGAGGTGGAGGCGTCAGCCTGACAGTCCTCTCCTTTGTCGTGCTGAGCTGTCCAGCCTGAAGTTTCGGCTTTTGTATGACAATCTGCTGGCGGCAGTACTGACACACCATGCAGCAAATCATTTGTCTCTTGATGTAAAGACACTGTGCCATCTCTGCTGGCAGACCCTAGCTGGTCGGCAAGCTTCTGAGCTGCAATCATGCCTTCTTGAGGCAAATCAGATGTGACTGCAGCTGCTGGCTCAAGACTGCACTTAGTCTGCTGTGGGGCTTGCTGCTCATCTATGACATGTACTTGCTGGTGTGCCGTCCGCTGGTTTGCAAGAGAAAGCACAATTGCTGTGTCATCAGCCAGGAGTGCTTGAGATGCTGTCAGCTTGTCTGCCATGACTGAGTCAGGTGCAGGCATTCTTGTGCTTTCTGCATGTGACTGAGGTGCATCAGCAATGTGCAAGTCTTCAGGTGCTGGCTGCCCCTGTGCAATGCCATGTAAATGAAGGAAGGGTAGAGTTTGATTGCATGCAAGAAACAACACAAATAAACACCTTGGCTTGACTTGCACTCATTGAGGTCAAGTGTGGCTGATGCACACTGGCACATGCCGGACATCAAGTTGAGTCATTGCATTTCAAGTCGAGTTATTGAGTGTATACAATTTCACTGTATACCCTGCATGCACCTTGGTTGCAATGTTTGACTTCTACATGGACAGTCTCTGCAACAGTGCATGATTGCAACCTTGCAAATCACCTGCTGTTTGCTTTTCAGCTGTTGCACAAAGTCTGCAATTTTGGTCAGCTGATCTGCACTCAACTCCAGGTCTACTGGAATCTGGCTGCCATGTTTGGCGTGCAATCTGAGATGAGCCTTCAGGTTCTTCTGTTGCTCTTCAAGCTGTCCAATCTCCACTTGCATGCAACTGTTCTCCGCCCTGAGCTCTGCAATTGCATTGTCCTGCATAATAAGCATGCCCTTTCAGGCCTCAACATCTTCACACATGTCACAGTATGAAATATGGGGACATGCAGCGAGCTTGTCGGATCAACAGACATGTGGTCTTGTGATGCTAGTCCGGCCTGCTAGCTCTTCTTGCTACGTATTGCGTAACTTATGTTTTGTGGTGATATTGCAGTACAGCAACTCAATTTGGCTTTGAGATGTTGGGCTGCAGCTTTGATATTGCTCACTGAACAATTTGGTCTCAGAAACTTACGGTCGGCATGGGTGAGCGGGTAGTTGCAGGTCATGTCAAGATCGACCCTGTGTTATCACTACTCAAACTCGGCATGTGCGGTCTCACAGGCAAGTGTGAGATGCACAATCAGCACGTTGCGTGATGTCTTTGCTTGCCATCTGGCGTGAAACAATGTTGCGATGGTGTAGGCACTGTGGGGGAAAGGTCAGGCAGAAGGTGAACGTGTGATGCAAGTTTGCTGAGCCGCTCCCATGACTGTGCAAACAAGGTCTCTATGATGGGCAACAAGCAGTAGCTGAATTCGCTGGTGCAACACAATGCGACCACATTATTGTGTGCTATTGCTGATGTCATAGCAAATGTGAGGACTTGATTGCATGTGCAATAAGTTAACGTTGCTATTTTGCAGCTGTGAACAGCAGCAAGGGGTAGCAGAACTCACTTTGGCAAGCTTGACAGCAGACAAATCAATAGTGTCAGACGGGCTAAGCCCAGCTTTCTTCCGCAATTGTCTGTTCTCCTCCACCAACTGCTCAACTTCTTCTGTCATCTGCCTTGCGCGCTCTGACAATCCTGCAATGCAACCACTGCACTCAAGATGACCAGGAGCCGTAGGTACAGGTGAATGCATGGGATCTGGACATGCAACAAGAGCAGAACACCGGTCACCTACTGCGCTTAGAATGGTAGCTTTAGCACTTATGCATTGTTATAGGATAGACCGTTTGACAAGACTGAATGCAAACGCAATGACGTAGATTCTTCACTGGCAGAAGCTGACGATTGTGGGGGCTTGCTAAAAGCATTGTGGCAGCTCATGGCCAGAAGCAGGCTGATCCAGCAATGGATGCAGCAACAAGAAGTGTTTGCAGCACTGAGCTTGCCTGCTCTGTCTGCATTTACAGTAGCCAGCTTGATTTTGAGCTCACGAATGTCACCAATTGCCTCAGGGAGGCCATACACCCCTTTGGCAAGCTGCTTGCATTGCCAAAGCAAGTCTGCTCCATCATCATCAATGCCTTCAGGAGCGCCTGACTGAGGCAGCGACTGACTGCTGCTGTCGCTGTTGTCCTGGTCACTGCACCATAGCATGTTCAAATAAGCCATACAAAGGAAACATGTTTGCTTGCTTTACAACAGTCTGTTTACATTAAAGTATGTTCTGTCATGTTGTGCAAATGCAGCAGCATGCATGCAGGGGCAAATGGCAAGTCTTGTGGAGCGTGACGTTCATTTGTGACCCATGCATACTAGCTTATAGTTGTGATACAAACACCAGAGGCTGCTTTTGCTGGCAAGCAGAGCAGGCTTGGCATGTCGGTGAATCGCATGCACAGCACGCCTTGTCGCAGATCACGAGTGCCGACCTGTTGAAGCCTGGACCCTGCGTCTGTTCTTCAGTGTGCAGTTCAAGCGATACCGTCAAACCATCACGCTCGGCCATGCCTATGCTGACTCAATCACCGTGCAAAGTTTCACACATAGGACAAGAGCTATCATGAGAGTTCCCAGGCTGTGATCTTTGGCCGATCAACATGTCCAGCACGAGACGTGCCCAAGCCTACAACCAGCTAATCTTCCGCAGACAGCTGTATCAATTTTGAACAGGTTTATCGGTCTTTATGGCTGACACAGACTTTTTGACGCCCGGACCTAGCCGGAAACGCTTGTGAGCCCAACAGTCTGTCCCGACGTGTGTATCTGGGAGCGTTCACTGCATGCAAAGCAAATTGGCTCTCAAGCATCAAGCGCTCTCTCTATGACTGCTATGATGGAGATCCAGATGAGGACCAGTACTGCCAGAAGCAAGCAACTGGTCTAGATTTACCATGTTTTGCTGTTGCAGTGGTTAACAGTGAGCACGGACCTTGTGTCAGGAAGTGAGGCCTCTTCCTCACGAGTGTAGCAATTGGGATAGTGCTTCACCAGGCCAATTGGTCAGTGCTTTGGCTGCAGTGCAGAGTAAGCATACTCAGTCTGATTGCGGTGATTCTGTTGACATCAAGACAGATACATTAGTGCCTGCTGTGTGCTATGAATGTGAAGTTTTGTGCATGCAAAGCACTGATGTTGCTACTGCAAATGCTCCTCGTGCAGGGCCGCAGTACTTGCAAAAAACTTGTTTGCATAGCATTTCTGGATTGCCGCGCCGTGTGCCCAGCCTTGATCTGCCTTGTGACTTACAGCCCAGGTTGTCTGGTTGCATCAGACCTGGCGTTTCTGGAACAAGCTTGCTTGTGCGCCACATGGCAGCTTTCAGGGCAAGGCCTTTCCAGGACAATGCTGTTGGGTTTGGACAACTTGCAGAGTGCAAACCGCTTGAAGGCACCTGACTTTCATGTTTCACTGACTGCTGCTCTTAAAAATTTGAGCCATGCCTGCTTGCTGCAACATGTGGTCTAACTGTTCCTTTTCTTGCATCATCCACTTGGAGCTGTCACTCACATCGACACCAGCTGTTTGTCTGGACCCTTGCTCCATATGATATGCTTTCTTGAGATTAACCAAGTGTACACCCTTGCACTGGTCTTACCCTAGTGACACCATTTTCTGCTAACTCTCCTACTACTACAAGCCGAGTGCACAAGCTTTCCCCTATCAGGTTGGGTTGCCCAGCCGGGTTGAGGGCTGACTACGCACAGCTTTCTAATGCTGACATCAGAGACACGCGCTACGTTTTGGCACAGCCTGATGCTGGGACTATCCTGATTTCATTGCACAGCCAGCTCAGCTAATGAAATTGTTTGCAGATTGCCATTTGAGCCTAGGTGACACTGCAAACATTCTTGCTGATACTGTGGACATCAGTAAACACACCCAATTCATAAACCCGTAAGGATCTAACTAGATACCTACCAGTACATAGCTGTAATGCACAGATGTTTACTACCAGTTACCAGCCAGCTGGCCATGCACGGTACGTACCAAGTATACACCATGCAAGTGCATTAACGCAAAATTATGACCAGGCTGATGGGGCGTGCCCTGCAGTGGACTACAATGTGTTGGGGACTACACCATTCTGAGGACTGCTAAATCCTAAATTGACTATGTGTACTGCGTGCTGGTCATGACTGTACACCACTGCTAATACACTGCTCACTTACGCTTCAAGTATGGCTAGCTGATCTTGCCTGCTGATCATGACGCGACACACATTTGCAGTTTTTTTTTTTTTTTTTTTTTTTTTGTTAAAGGGGGAATTTCTTTTTTCTTTTTGCAAAACACCACCACA